>PVJO010009661.1:0-68319 GCA_004026905.1 Hystrix cristata | reverse complement strand
TAAAAGACTGACTTTTCCAGAAAACTGTAGGTACACAATGCATTGCGTCTATCATGTTAAAACGTGCATTAGACACAAATACAAAAACCATGAAACAATTCGCCATTCTTCAACAATTTGAGCAAAGATAAAATGCCTAAGGAACAACATGGATGACCTGCGGGAGATGGGCTCTTTAAGCACCGTTTAAAAAAAAAAAAGCACAAATGGGTAAGTGTGTTCAGTTATATATACACTGACTTGGACCTTTGGCACTAGGAATCAGAGCATTTTGTCATATAGCATTAACACGTATTATAAAAGTGCATAGTGTCAAAGGAATAGAACCACCAGCATTCAAAAGCAGCTTTGTCAACTAGGCAATAAAACTCTACGCCATGTCTCTCTGTTGTCCATCACTGAATACACTGGTAGCAACTTTGAAATGAAAAAAAAAGAAAAAAACAAAAAAGGAGCTGTAACCCCTTTTATTTTCTGTTTAAAATCAAACAAAACAAACATCAACTCTGTTATACACTAACATCTTCAAAGTACATCATTTGTACAAGAGAAGGACTAGGAACAGAAACAGTGACAGAGATCCAAACACAGGTGAGTGCCTCACACTGCTTTCCGATGGTACTCAGGAGGGGCCACTTCATAATCACTGGCACTAAACAAAGTTGCTGAATTCTTTGCCAGATACTTGAGGAAATCATGAAGATAATTCAGCAATAAAGCAAGGCTCTTCTCATCCAGAGGGGTATAGGCCAACATTGCTCCAATTCGTACAAATAATCTCAGTAGATGTGGTGCTCCATACACCTGGGACATGGGTGCATCAGGGTGATCGGCAAGGATCTCAGCGTACTGTGGTCTCTCAAATTTGTAGAGAAGCTGAGTGCCCAGCATCACATTGAAGTATTCTTTTATCCCTGCTACAACCTCATTAACAGCATATTCCTTATTATCCGTGTTTCCTCGGGATTTCTTATAATTTGCATAGTCCTCTAGAATGGAATCCACATTCTTCTTGGCAGGAAGATAAAAAAGCTGTTTCTGTCTGGTAATTAAGTCCCAGTCATCGACAAGCCATGGTTTTAGCTCTTCAGGGATCTTTACTTTAACTTCAACTCTGTTCATAAATGTTTCTTCATTTTCAACAGTAGGATCTACCCGGGCCCTCTTCTTCCGAGGAGGCTGAGGTGTCTCACTGGTACTGCCACCATCTCCGTTACCAGGGTTTTTTTGCTTGTTCTTTTTTGTTTTCACTTCAACATTTTTCTGCTGCAGACCAGATGTCTTCTTTCCTGGAGCAGCCCCTCTCATCTTTCCCTCTGCATACTGCTCCTGATTGGCTTTTTGAAGTTCTCGCTGTTTTTGCAGATTGGTGTCCACATATTTGAGTACTCTGCTTTCTGGAACCCATTCATCCCAATTTTTATTCCAACCACTGTAATGTATGAAGTACTTTACTTGTTTGTCCTTTATGGCAACCTTTACACACTTCGCTTCATAAAGAAGAGGCCCGTGAAAGCACAGTACTCGTTCACCCTCCTGGAACTTGGGCTTCGGGTCCTGCTTGGGCGCCATTTATAAGTGATTCGCCGCCTCCTCCTTCTCCCACCACCCCCGACTACCGCCCCCCGCTCTCTGCCCCACCGAGCTCACGTCAGCCGTGCCGTCAGGACAGCCGCTCTACATCCTGGGCCCGATTTGCCAGCGCCCGCAGACCTCACCGCGCCGCCACCGCGCAACCGCCGCCAGCCAACGGTCGCCCGCCGCGCACGCGCCTGCGCCGCCCGAGGCACGCCGGGAATGCTTTTGTTATTAATTTTGGTTTTTGTGTGTGGTGCTAGGGTTTGAACCCACAGCCTCATGAATGCTAGGCAAATGCTTCAACACTGAGCTACACCCTACCTACCCCTAATATTAATTTATTTAATTTCTGTATCCTGTCTCTATTTTACACTCAACAAAAAGAACAGAAAGGCTAATAACTTGCCCAAGGACACACGATTGATAAGAGAAGAGCTGTGTTTCTTACCAGGAGGCAGTCTGGTTGTATAGTCCACACACATACTTTTTTTTTTTTAAATGACTGAACAATTAATACTCCAGTGCACACACGTGCTACAATTTCTTTAACCATTCATTTGTTGACAGGCCTGTAAGTCAGTCCTGTATATTGGCTATTGTGAATTATGCCACGATAAACGTGAGTATGCAGGTAACCCTGTATTATGCCAAATTTTAGCAATACTTACTGTTTTGTATTCTTGATGAGAGCCACCCTGAGGGTAGAATCTCAATGTAGTTTTGATTTGCATGTCTTTAATGGTTAAAGATGTTGAACATTTTTCCATATATTATTATTTGTACTATATGTTTTGAGAATTTTCTTATTTTTATTTTATTTTTATTTTTTTACCAAGAACATGTATTGGTATATTGTACACAAAATGATCACATTTATCATGGTTATTTTGTACCTGTACATGATGTATCTTGGTCACACACACTCTTAACCAGTATGCCATAATCAGTTGTTCAGGTTATTCTTACACTATTAGTTCCTCCTGGACTCCTCTCTGTCTTGGGTGTGGCTCAATACAGAAAAGCCGAAGCAGCATAGCATGAGAATATACTGCTGGGGTTCTCAAACTTTAGCCTTCATCAGAACCACCTAAAGAAAGGGCTTGTTAAAACAGATTGTTGGGTCCCACCCTGGTTATAAGTCAATCTGCTCAGAGTCTGGGGTGGAGCTGGAAAATCTGTGTTTCCGACAAGATTGTGGTAGCTGTGGGTGCTGCTGGTCTGAGGCCCACTGGCATGGAGCATTGGGGCTGAGAGCACTCAGGGTGCCAGAGTTTGAGCCCATCTATGCCGTTTATTAGCTGAATTTAGGCAAATTCCTTTTTTCTGTTTTTGGAGACAGGGTCTCGCTATGTAGTTTGATCTGGGCTTGAACTCACTGCATAGCCTAAGACTGGCCTTGAACTTGTGGTGATCCTCCTGCTTCAGCCTTCCAAGTTTTGGGATTTCAGGTGTGCGCCACCATGCCCAGCCAGTAAATTCTTGAACCTTCCTGTGTTTCAGTTTTCGTGTATAATTTTTTTTTTTTAAGGTACTTGGCCTTCACACTGAACTACATCCCAGCCCTTCCTTTTTTTTTTTTAAATGGGTCTTATTAAATTGCTAGATTGTCTAGATTAGGCTTGAACTTGCCATCCTCCTGCCTCAGCCCCCCAGAATGCTAGGATTACAAGCCTACAGCACCATGCCGAGCTTATAAAATGTAGGATCCCACATCGTAGGATTCTTGTGGAAATTGAATGAAATAATATGTGTAAAGTGCTTAAAATGGTGTTCGAAACATATAGTCATAGCTACAGTAATGGTGATAAGACATGTTCCTTCCTTTGTAGATTGTAGAATCCATTAGACTAAATCTAATAAATAATAATATCAAGTCAGATATTCAGTAATACGATTCTGACTCTAAAGCGGCTTTAGATTTGGCAAGTGAAGCGTGTGTATGTCAGGGCACAGGGGAGATAGAGAAGGACCAAGAGGAAGAGACATGTGTGGCACTATGAGATACTGGGAAGTTACATAGTCAGAATTTACAAAGGTTTTGAGGTTTTCATTGGTTTTGGTTTTACTGCCAGAGAACTTGGGGAGAAAGAAGGAAGAGAGTAAGGTGTCTACATACTGTTAAAGAGATAAGCAGCTCCTTTTCCTATTCCTCTTTCTGAGAGTTGGTATCTGGTCCCAGGGCGAAGGTCCTGGCAGCATTTGCTTTTTGTGGGGAACAATGGTAAGGAAGTGGTTTGCTGCTGGCTTCTGAAACGGGGCCGCAGCCTTTATCCTCCACAGCTGCCACACATACTTCTGATTCCTGCTGAGTAAAGCAGTTGTTAGGTTTGGAAATCTTCAGATTCCACAGCCAGCTGGACAGCTGACCCTCTAGTGGCTGTTTCCCAGACTGCCAGCCCTCTGCCGCCTCCTTCCCCTGGGCCCCTTCTTTTTCACTTTGAAGCAATATCCTATATTTAGTGAACTAGCCAGTTAGAAGGTTGGAGGAGATTTGAGAGGGGATTTTCTCCTACCTTATAATTCTGGGTGGATGGTGTATTTGGGTTAGGAAAAAGATGTATCTTGTTCCTGAGATTTAACCCCTTCTTTGAGCCCAGATGACATCCTTTACTGCTAAGAAAGTACCTCTAGCTTATGGTACGAGGCAGTGTTTATTTTTGGGTGTCCTGAAGAATATATTTGGGGGAAGGAGTGAGGAGACATTCAGGCAACTCCATTTATGGCTGAGCAATGCTTGGTATTCTCTAAAAGGGACTGTACGAACAGTGGGGAGAGTTCAGCTTTCTGATTATTCACCTCTTGCTCCCTTTATTGGGGGATGATTAGGAATACCTCATTGGTCATCCGAGTAGAACAGCTATTTCCTGGACTCACATGAGCCTCAGCCTCATTTTCTGCATCTTCTGTTCTTCCTGGCCACTGAGTCACCTCCTAGGAATGGCAGTAGCTGGGTTGCCGCCTGGCGCACCTGGAGTGCTCTTGGCACACTGCACTGTTGACTGGTCTTGGTCTCCTAGACACAGCTTGGGCCTCTTCAGGCTGTTGGAGTGATAGGCTGGGTCTTAGCACTCCTTCCAGATTGTTCCACAAAGCACTGACCTACTTTGTAGGGGACAATTAAGTGTTTGTGAGCAAAGGAAGGAAGGCAGTGACCCAAGTGAAGGCGATCCAGAGCCTCATTAAACAAACATTTTGGAGTTACTTTTTCCATCTTTCACAGCAGGCTCATCTCCTTACAGATGGAATGGCAGACTAGGCTGGTGTGGGGTCCAAATTCCAGATGCTTGTCCAGGTGCCCAAACAACTGTTGGATTCTTGTTTTTTTGGTTTTTTTTTTGTGCTGGGGATCTAACTCAGGGCCTTGTGCTTGCAAGGCAAGCACTCTAACCACTGAGCTAAGTCCCCAGCCCCTCTTGTTCTTCTTTTTTTTTTTTTTTTTTAGATGAGTTTCACTACACAGTTCAGGCTGGCCTTGAACTTGCAACGATCCTCCTGCCTCAGCCTCCCAAGTCCTGAGATTACAGGCATGTGCCACCACACCCCACTATAGTGCATTTTAACGTCAGAAGTTACCGTTCATAATCATTGCACCCTTTGCTTTTTAGATGACAGGAGAAGGTTTGGAAGGAAGTTGTACTCTTAGAGTAAACCATACAATACAAGGCAGCAATCATTTTGGAGGGCAATATTCTGGTTAATTTGTAAGTCTTTAAGAGGATTTGAGTTTCTTTGTTCTTTTTCTACCAGGCTGCAATAATAAGCTAGATGGCAGCCTGAATCTTTAGTAAGTGAATAAGTAGCTTGTTTTGTTTTTCCTGTCATTGCAAGGCAAGTGTATTAGTTACCTTTCTAGAGCCAGTGATTGGCAAGAGAGCAGATTTAATACAAGACATTTACAAGTTACAACATTCACCAATAAGCCAAATGCAGGAAGAGTGCAGAATGTCTGCCTATGTACCGGAGACCTGAAAGGTCCAATCAAGGGCTGGCAGCCCACACCACTGTCCCATGTATGTCTGTGTCTGCACTGAAAGGCTGAAGAAATCTTTACTGGAACCAGGATACGATGCTCACAGCAGAGATGAAGACCAGAACTCCCCAAAGCGAACAGCAGCCATTTCCTATGATGGCAAGGCCCTGAGCTCCTTCTGCTACAAGAACGCCCGAGTTCCCTTCTGGAGAACCAGCTGCAACAGAGCTTCTCCTGGGAAAACAGCCGGCTGTTGTCTTCTGCTCCTGTTCTCCTTTATGTTGTGTCAGCAACAATCCTCAGGTGGATCCTGTATGCCCAGAACCACACTAACTCAGTCTAGCTGGGTGCTCCTGCTCAAATTGACCAGATCAGTCCACGACAGCAAGGAATCAAGGGTTAAATTCAACCTTTCAGCAACCCCCTCCCCCAGTGCTGGGACCCTGGAGCATGCTAGGCAAAGCACTCTAGCCCTGAGCTACCTCCGTAACCTTCAGCCTTTCAATTTGTAGTGGATGTCATTTATCTTGTTAGCAGACTCCAACTTCTGCTTCCCTGTTGAATTTTATGATCCAGTTGTTCCTAATGCTGTAGCTTACCACTGGGGAAAGGGTCCAAGGACCTGTGAAGGACAGTGACTCTTACCCTCAAGACCCCTGAGGGAATTGCCAAACTAGTAATTAAGCAGTTTCTTAAACTTTTATTTTCAGCAACTCCACATACATGAGAACTCCCATAATCCTCAGTTGATAAAAAATAAAGTTCTCAAAGGAGGAGAACCCAACTTTGTCTTTTTCTCACTGGAATTCTGTTCAAGGTATCAGCCCTACTTGAGGAACCAATTTATAGGTCACAGCTTGGCCTGGAAATGAACATGGTATCAGTTTTGGTTTTATAGGTGGCTACTTCTTTTGAGAGAAGGATATTTTAGGTGACCTGAAATTGCTGTATTCCTCCTAGAAATCTGAGTCTGGTCACAACCTTTCTTTTACTCTTCTATTACTTTTTGCCCATAAAACCTGATCTGTGCTTGCCAGTCTACCAGCCCTTTATGAGGGCAGTGTCTTCCTGACTTAACCTCACCCCACTACAGATATTCTTGGATCTCTTTCTTCGTCCTTTTCCTCCTGTCTGGGGCTGGACCTGTGTTCATTTTCTCACGGAGGCACAACACTCTGCGGACTGGCTTCTTCACAGGTTTATGAGCACCAGCCATACCTTGGTTCTCACCCTTGTCTTCAGATCTTTTAAATTCTTCCCAAACTCACCACTCCACCCAACAAGTTTTTTACTTTGCACACCTTTACCTCTCGATTCATCTGTAGTATTTACCAGTCCTCTTATCATTCCCACCCATTTCAGAGGCAGGTCTGTGAGCATAGTTACGTTTCGTATTCTTAGTCTTTCCTCTGTAGTTAGTGACTCTTCTGTCTTTTTTAGACTAACTTTCTCTGCTTTTTGTTTGGTTAGTTTAACCATTAAGTTTTAATATCGTTTCTTATGTTTCTTTAGTCCTTTTGACCTACCATCGCCAGCGCCTTGTATGTATCATCCCAGTGGGTATCACTCTCACTTCTGCTGGCTTACAGAATTCAGCAGACTCTTTTCAGTTCTCACAGTTGTTTACCACTCTTTGGATCTTGTGCTTTCTTTTGCCCAGTTTACAACCTTATGTGTATAATGATGACTCTCAAATCAAAATCTCTAAGTATGGAGCGGGCTGGGGATTTAGCTCAGTGGTTAGAGTGCTTGCCTAGCGAGCACAAGGCCCTGAGTTTGATTCCTGGCACACACAAAAAAAAAACAAACAAAAAAACAAAACTCTTAAGTATGAGCTTTCCCCTGAGGTTCAGGGTTCAGGCTTGTATTTCTATTCTTGTTTTTTGAAACAGGGTCTTGCCATGTAGTTCAGGCTGGCCTTGAACTCACCATGTAGCTAGGCTGGCCTCAGCCTCCCAAATGCTGGATTATGGGCATGTACTGTGATGCCTGGCCTATCCCAAACTGAGCTTATCATCCTTCCCCTTCTTTCCCTTGCCCAAACCTGCATCTCTCCTACATGCTCATTTTAGATACGAGTACTGTATCACTCTCCACCTGTTTGCCCAAGCTGGGGAATTCAGTTTCGTTTGCTTGCTTGTTTTCTTATTTTCTTTCATTTTTCACATCTAACTGGACACAGGATTCTGTTTGTCTAACTCTGAAAAATCTCAGTAACTGTGCTTTCCTGGTTGGACCCCTCCCTATTTCAAATCTCCATCCTCACTGGCATCTGCTAGTGATCATTTCACATCTTTTAAAAATGGATTCTCAGTTTCATCCCTTGTTGATGTCATTTTCCTCTCTCTTGACTATACTTTCTACTTTACCTGACTCACAAACCCCTATTTGCACTGTAGTCTTTTGTCTTACTTTACAAATGACTAGCTTTGGTGTCCTGTTTTCTGCCTGTCCCAACCAGAAAAATGTAGCCTAACTTCTCATATGAGCTTTAGTGGTACTTTGTACATGTCTTGTAGTGATTGTATTTATAATTATCTGTTTAATTGACTTCCATAGACCATAAATTCAGTGAGGGCTGCCTGTACATCCTTCATTTTTGTTTCTTTGGTGCTATAACAGTTGGCTGAATTGTTCCATATAAAGGATGTTTGGAAAATCTAAAAGAGCTGTACAGCAATTGGATATTAGTTATGGGAGAATCTTCCTTCCCCTTTTTATTTCGCAAAATACACGTTTATTGTTGGAAAATTATACAGTAATAAACAAAAGTATAATATTAACCTAAGAGGGATGTGGTAGAGTATCCCTGTAATCTCAGCCACCTGGGAGGCAGAGGCTGGAGGATCACAAATTCAAGTCCAATGTGAACAATTCAGTAAAACTTCGTCATAAAATGAAATTAAAGGCTGGGGAGGTAGCTCAGTGGTAGAATATTTGCCTAGCATGTTAGAGGCCCTGGGTTCAATCCTCAGAACTGGGACAAAAAAAAAAGGAAAAAGAAATAAAATTCTACTATTTAAAGCCACTATAAGCATGTGAACATTTTAATGTATTGTCTTTTGGGCATTTATTTCTGTAAATCCACACTCGTAGGTACATATTTTGCAAAAAAATACTACTTTTGCGATGTAGTGGTTTTTTTTTTTTTTTCCTTTTTGGGGTACTGGGGATCAAATTCATGGCCTTGTGTTTGCTAGGCAAGCACTCTACCACTGAGCTAAATCCTGAACCCCCGCAACGTTTTTTTAACTAAGCATATAGTAAAATCTTTCCATGCCAGAAACTGTATATCAGTATCATAATTTAAATTGCTGTCAATATTCTCTTATGGGAATATTGCATTATACTTATGTCAGTCTCCTACTGTTGGGCTTTTAGATAATTTGCATTGTTTGGTGTTAAAAACAATGAGATGAATATGCTTATTTTTATATGCCTAATCACATTTTTTCAGTTATGTCTGTAAAAGTAAAATTGCTGAGTCAAAAGTTAGTATACACTTTTAAGAACTTTAGGTACATTTTGCTAAACTACTTTTCACAAAAGTTTTACCATGTGATTGAGTTTTTATGCTTCATTGAGGTCTTTTTCTCTGCCTTTGGTAGGTTTTGTGTGGCTGTTGGAGGGTTTATGTGTTGGAACAATTTAATAAAGGCTGTGCTCTAGGAAGGTTGATCTGGATAAGGAGAGAAAAGCGGTTTTTTGAGAGGATGTCAGCAATTGGAGTGGGAGGTAATGAGAACTCAACAGGAAGGGTGACTGTGGAAGGCATGTGAAGGAACTAATACAGGCCTGGAGATTGGCCTGTATTAGAGAAAAGGCTGCTCATTCTGTTCTCCCAAGTGGAAAAGTAAAAGGCAGCGTTGGATTTGGGAAGAAAGACACAGATTCACTTTCAGTCTGTTGAGTTCTGGCTGCTGTGGCCTACCCAGGTGGCCTGTCTAGCAGAGCTGCGGGGTCGGCCTAGTGTGTGAAGTCCTCTCTGAATCCTTTTCCGGCCTCCTTTCCCAGTACTTCCTCACATCTCAGCCAGACTAAGACTGTTCTGCAGGACCTTCGCTCACTCGGTCTGCCATGTAGAATCTTACTCATTGTTCACAACTTGCCCCGAATTCCTCTAGGAAACATTTTTTGACTACTCCACTGTAAGTCTTTTTCTCATCCTGTATCATCTTGTACTTTAACATCCTGTTTGTATACATGTATTATTTTCTTCTACACAATTGCAAGCTCCTAGAATTTGAGGATCGTGTCATAGCTTTTTATCTCTCACATCACCAGGTCTATATTTTGCATAATTGTCCAAAAATATTTGGTGATTTATGAACTAAATGGAATCTGCTTTAAAGTACTGTAGTACCAAGATGTATCATGTACAGGTACAAAATAACCATGTTGATTATGATCATTATGTATACAATGTACCAATACATGTTCTTGGTAAAAATAATAAAAAAAATTAAAAAAACAAATAAAGTACTGTAGTACTAATAATATGTCAAATCCTCATCACTTTATAATAGTTAAAACATTAACATTATTTTATGTACATCTTTCTGTTTTTCTTAAATAATCAGATATATTATTGGAAGGGAAGTGAAAAACTAAAGGTATTAAGAGAGAGTCTTCTTTCGCGGCCATATTCTTTGTTACCCCAAGATTTTTTTTTTTTTTTTTTGGCGCTGAGGACCGAACTCAGGGCTTTGTGCTTGCAGGGCAAGCACTCTAACCATTGAGCTAAATCCCCAGCCCTACCCCAGGAGTCTTAAAAACGATATAAATTGGGCATGGCAGCACATGCCCGTAATTCCAGCACTCTGGGAGGCTGAGGCAGGAGGGTTGTTAAGTTTGAGCCCAATCTAGTCACTTTGTGAGACCCTGTGTCAAAATAAAAAATAAAGAGAGTTAGAGATGTAGCTCAATGCGACGGTTTGGGTTTAATCCTCACTACCTGCACCTCTTCCCAGTGACATGTGCCTGGCCTTTAGCCTCAGCTTCCTTGGCTCTACTGACATTGCTGTTGTCAAGGTCACTAATCACTTCTTAATTGCCAAATCCAATGGCAATTTTTCAGCTCTAATCTTATTTGGCCTTTCTGGATACTTGACACTGAAACACTCCCTCTTCCTTGAAAGTTTTTCCTTTTTAACCTTTGGTGACCTCATCCTCTCCTGGTCTACTTTTTCCTTATTTACAGGTTTAGATTCTTTTACTGACTTTTAACTACATGAAGATACTGTCTCAGATTTTTGTGTTTGGCCCTCAACATTTTTCTTGAGTAATCTCATTGATACTCATGGCTTTAATTCCTGTGGTGACCCTCGGCCAGGTTTCTTTCCTGAGCTCCGCACATTTCCCCCTTTGTACTTCGGGACTTCTTTTGGATGTTGCACACTGAACCCTTTATCTTCACTCTGGCAAATCTGCTTTTTTCTCTCCTGTTTCTTACTTTATTTAAGCCACCAGCTGAGGGTATAGCTCAGCCTGGGTTTCATCCCCAGAACTACAAAAAAAAAAAAAAAAAACAACCCACAAAAACAAAACTTGAACTTTATTTAAGATATTATCTTTTAGGGGCTGGGGATTTAGCTCAGTGATTAGAGTGCTTGCCTTGCAAGCACAAGGGCCTGAGTTCGATCCCTGGCACCACAAAAAAAAAAGAAAAAAAAAAGATATTATCTTTTAGCAGCCACCCAAGTGAAATATCTGGAAACCATTTGACTGTCTTCCCTCTGTCTATCTTTATCATTGGCGGTGAATCTCTGACACACGTGCCGCTGCAGGCACGCAGAACCCTCTCTGTCCTATGGCCTACGAGCCAAGTCACTAGCAGCTGAGCGTCCACTGGCAGTTGTTTTTTTCTAAACTAAAACTTCAGTATTCAGGTCTAATTGTGGCTCAGGCACTTTGTGATGTATAAGTGGGTTTTGGGTTGCAGTTTAGGCACTCAGTCTCTAAAAGGTTTGCCATTATGGGTCTATATTATTCCACCCCAACTCAAATAAAAGAGTGATCAAATGTGGTATAATTCCACTTCAAATCTCATATCCCTCCCTTTTTACTGATCCCTGTACTACTGTCTTTGTTCAGATTCTGTTGTTTCTCAACATCTCACTGTAGCAGTGTACAAACTGGTCCTCCCTCTGTCTTCCTTCCTTTTCACTACTGCCAGAATTTTTTTCTTTGTGATACTGGGGATTGAACCCAGGACTGTGGCAATGCTAGGCAAGTGCTCTGTCACTGAGTCAAGTGCCCTATGACTGAGTTACACCCCTGGTCCTAGAATGCTGTTTGGATCCCTCCTTCCTACTCTCCTTGTTTTTTTTTTTTTTTTTTTTTTTTTTTTTTTTTTTTTTTTTTTTTTTTTTTTTTTTTTATGTTCTGGGGATTGAACTCAGGGCCTTGGGCTTGCGAGGCAAGCACTCTAACCACTGAGCTAAATCCCCAGCTTTAATTTTAAAAAAAATCCTATGAGTATTTCAGGCATATAGACAGGTACAGATAATATGATAGCAGATACAGACGTACCCACTACTCATTAGAGAGGTTGACGCTCTCCTTGCAGTTCTGTCTGGGAGGTACTTTTGGCACTTCCTTAACATTTTGATGTTCTCAGAGTTTCTCAGGACTCCATGTTCTCCCCTCCTTGGGTCACTACCATGTGTCTTACCTTAGATGTTCTTTTTAAATATAACCTTATTGTTAGCAAAGAGCAGCTTCAAAGGAAAATTCCTTTAAACTATTTTTAGTATCTGGAATATGACTTCTTAAAAATGTTTACTTTGCCTCCTTCCTCTGCTCTAAAGTAACAAAAGAATGCTACTGGAAATTGCAGCCTGTGTTTTTGGAGATATGTTTGATTTTCTTTTCTTTTTTTTTTTTTAACATGTTCAATTTTTTAGCAGAGGAACTCAGGTGGATTGAACCAGGAAGTACTTTTCTTCCACTGGGTTTGTCAGAGTAACCAGATGTCGTTGTGCAAAGCAGATGTCTACTCTTGTTGACTTGGAGATGCACCTGTATCCTCTAGGTCCTGATAAGAGTTGGTGATTGCTGTCTTGGAGCGGGTAGAGAAGTTGTTGACCTTTGCTACTCTTGCATACTTGGAGCTGTTTCAGTATACTTTTGTTGAAATAAATTTCTTTCCCTCTCATCTCTCTGCTGGAGGTCTATCACCTTCTGGTAGTAGGTGATTCTTATCTCTGATCTTTTTCTTAGGTCTTCAGGATGCTTGATATTGAGGCTTTTAGGTTATTCCGTGATTTTATAAACTGAGAGGAGACCTTTCATCTCAGACTGGGCTGGAATCTGAGGACATGTAGGTATAGGTTCATCCTAGAATAGATATTTTTGCCTTCTTTACCAATTAATTGTTCAGTCCTTCTTTTCACTTCCTTCCTCCCTTTCTTTCTTTTCATTCTGAAGATTGAACTAGGACCTCACAAATGCTAGGCAAGGGCTCTACATTGAGCTGAGTCTCCAGACCTTTTTATTTTGAGACAGGGTCTCACTAGGTTGCCCAGGTTGGCCTCAAATTTGAGATCCTCCTGCCTCAGCCTCCCAGATAGCTAAGATTACAAGTGTGTGCCACCATATCCAGCTTGTTCAATGTTTACCTTGTTTGGCCTGTAGTATTACATAATTAGTATAGGGAGAAAATGGCTCAGGGTGCAGCCATTTCTCCATGGACCACACAGCCGAAAAGAGAAGGACCAAAAGACTGAGCTAATTTGAGGGGCTGCGAAAGTATGGGTTCTCTTTATGTTCGTTGTTGGGCCCTGTAGCGTAAGTGTAACCCACACTAGTGCCTCCTCAGGCCTGGGCTGAGCAGAGGGTAGGTGGAGCTCCTTGGCCCTTTTTGGCCAGAATTTTACTTTAAAGCTTCCTTTGGTCTTCCATTTCAGTACTGTCTAAGCGCGAGACCTGCTTCTCTCTCTTCTTGCCCCAGTCCTGCAGAGACAGCTTTGGCCCTGGAAGAAACCTTCCTTCAGGTGACAAACTACTTTCTCGCCAGCGGACCAGAAGCTCAGATATAACTGAACCTTTCTGTCCCTCAGATTCTGCTGCCTTGGGGAGCCAGGGAAGAAAGTGATCATTGTTGCTCCCTGAGTAGGATCCCAAACCTGGCACCTGCTTTTGTTACTGGCTTCTGAAATCACTGGAGACGTTTTTGCTCTCTTCCTGGGCCAGCAGCTGCTGTGGGATAATAATGGCAACTGGCTGTCAGGGTATCAGTTCTCCCTCAAAGAAAATTGATGTATATATGTGAGGGGAGTTACTTTTTGTGTCCCCAAATCGTGTGTCTTCAGGGTTTGTCTGGAGAGTAAGTAGTTGGAAGCCAGCTGTGCCTTCAGGTTGATGACTCCATGACCCCTGTTTCTCTGAACCTGAGGAGCCACTGTCTTTTCCTTTCTTCCCGGGAAACTGAATTTCGTGTGGCCAGCACTTCAGTCAGTGTCTGGTACCTGATAAGCATACAGCAGGTATATGTGGGACACATGATTGAACAGATTCTTTAATCTGGCTGTCAGGGTTTAATTTCCCTGGTGGGGTGCTTTGTTGGAAGGAGACTTTGCTTTGGGGGAGGACTGCTTCAAAGGAATTGTGGAAGGTACTGGTTTCTAGAGGGATTTGGGGGAATTGTAGGAGCTCCAGTTTAGGACTTGTCCTCTCATCGTTCCTAGATCTTCTCATTTGTACTCTGCTGTCAAACTTGCTGTCCTTTGTTAGGAGCCGTATTCTGAACCCGACACAGGTCATGGTGTCTTCTGTCCCTGAGCCCACTCCAGGGCAGGGCAAGGTATTCCTTTTTAACAGTCGTCCTGTCACAGAAGAGTCAGAAGCACTCAGGACCACATCTCATGCAGTGTAGTCTGCACTTTCTGACGGGGCCGCATCCAGCCTCGTTCCACTCGGTTCCTAGGGTGTCCATGCCTTTGTGAGGGCTGTTGAGGGCAGCAGGGCCCTTTTTCTCCTTTGTCAGCAGCTGGCCAGAGAGTGCCTATAGACTGCCAGATCCAAAGCCATTCGCTTTGTGGAACTTAGGGCAGAATCTGTCAATTCACCTTTGTAGGACCTACTGGGAGATGTATGATGAATAGTCATGGAGAGGGGGTAGAGGTATTGGACTCTGGGGCTTCGAAGTGCTGTGTTTCTGAGGAGAGGTCCCTGTTTCCAAGAATGCCAGTGGAATCCAGACCTTTGTCCCACCCCAACCCCCAACCCCATCCCCAGGAGCTTCAAGCTGGAGCCACCACTTATTTCATAATTCCAAACATCTTTGTTTTTGTTTAATTTTTATCTGATAAAGTGCTATTAGACAAGTTTAATGGTGAAACTCAGAGGAAATGACAAACCAGCAGGTGTTGTCTTTCAAATGCACTTAGTTTAAGTGACTGTTTTAAATCAGCTGTTCTTGCTATTAGATTGCTGTTGTCTCATCTCCTTTCCCCCTTAGGTGGGAAGAGTCTCTAAGCAGGCTTACAGCTGAAGGACCCAGATCTCTTGCTGATTGTTCTCTCTGTTATAGCGTGTTCTTCTCAGCACTGTGTTCAGATTGCATTGTGCTAATTGCTCCCGGATCGTGCCACAGAAGAGGTTTTAGAAATAGGCTCAGGGGTTCTTTTTTTTTTTTTTTTTTAATGGTGCATTTTAGATGTACACAGTGATAACATTCATCGTAGGGGATTTGTACCTGTACATGACATACCTTGTTGCTTCTTTTTTTCCCATTCCCCTAAGGGTTCTTTACTTGAGGTTCCTTGACCCCTCTCCACTAGTCAACAGAAGTTTGTATGTAGTCAAATTGGTGTCTTTTTAAAGGAAAGAGTATCCTTAGTTTCCATCCGATTTTCAGAGAGGTTTGTAACCCTCCAAAAAAGTTAAGAACTGAGCTGGGCATGGGTTTTGTAACCCTAGCTTTTTGGGAGGCTGAGCAGGAAGTTTAAGACCAACCTAGACAACTTAGCATGGCTCTGTCTGCCTCTCTTTTTGGAGACAGGGTCTCACTATATAGTTCAGTTTGGCCTTGAGCCCAGGCTGGTCTCGAACACATGTTGACCCTCCTCTCTCAGCCTCCTCAGTGCTGGGATTATAGGCGTGCACTACCATGCCTGGCAAGACCCTGTCTCAAAATAAAAAAGAGCTGGAGATGTATCTCAGTGCTCCTGGGCTCAATCACCGGTTTAAAAAGAAAAAAATTTAAGAGCTAGCATTTTATAAGAATTTGGTGAGAAATCATAACTGTAAATAAGGACAAAGAGGTGTAATAGATACGATATAAAAGGAAGATAATATACAAAGGAGAGGAGTACTAGAAAGAAAGAAGGGGAAAAGCAGAAAGGCAACAAAGGAAAGAAAAGGGAAAGGGAAAATATGGAAAATTAAGAATAAACCTGCTCTAATTAGGGAGGGAGGGAACAGAGGGGAGGGGCGGGGAAAAGGGGGGAGAACCAAGATGCATCATGTACAGGTACAAAATAAATGTGATGAATGTAAACATTAAAAAAAAAAAAAAAAGAATTTGGGCTCCTGCTCACATCATCTAGTTAGAGGCAAAGTTGAGTCTTGAGATAGACTCCAAATCTAGGTATTGACTTTACGACCAAAGTTTTTTTACCATACCATGAGATCTATGTGCTGGAGAAATAGTAGAAAAATGCCAGTAAAACAGGCACACATGATCTGAATATTATTAAATGTTTTTCCTTTTCAGTTCATACACAGCTGTATTTCACAGACGAAGAATTTAGGCTCCATGAGGCAGATCTGATCTGTTGGACTAAGTGATTTTAGAGATAGTATGAGTCTAACAGTAGTACGTTGTAGAATTTGTTTGTCCTTTTTACTGTATCTTGTCCTGTACTCTTTAGCCAATACACTCCTTTTTAGCCAATTTATCTTGCACGTAAGTTGTTCTGTAAGAAAAGGAATTTTATGTTTATGTTCCCTCATGACTCCAAATACTCAGATTTGTATCATGTGGCTACTTTGTTGATACTGTTAATCGACTAGTAGCATTGGAAGACACAAAAGCTTAGGTTGGTTATTTTTAATATTTTTCTGTTATTTTAGCAGTTATTAAAGTTACTTAGCCTAATCCCTCCAAGTGAGTGTATTTCTCTTTTTGTTTTTACGATCTTGTTACACAGTTTCTCTATCTGTATCTAACCTGTACAATTGGGAGTTTTACAGGAGATTATATTTGGTATACTGTGAATTCTAACCTAAATGATTGCATGGCAGCCTGTGAGCTAGCCAGGTTGTCTGGAAAAAAAAAGTTAAACTTCTGTGCAGGGTGGAGTGGGGTAGGTGTCTCTCCTACGAGGGATTATTCAGTGAGGGCTGACTCCATTAGTTTCTCCTGAGGTTCCAGGTGCTAAGGCTGTCATGGTAAGGTGAGCTGGGGTACCAGGCTCAGATTAGGGTAACAAGTTTGCACCATCCCCACCCCCACCCCGTCCCAGCGCCGTCTGAGAATTGAACCCAGGGTCTGTCTGCTAGGTGAGTGCTCTACCCCGAGCTTCATCCCAGCCCTAAGATACAGATTTTCTTCCTTGTGCAATGAGATTGCACACACTAGGCAAGCACTCTGTCTGTCTCTTTGCTGCATTCCAAGCCCTTTTTATTTTATTTTGAGACAGGACCTCACTAAATTAGCTAGGCTGGTCTCAAATTTGTAATCCTCCTGCCTCAGCCTCCCAAGTAGCTGGGATTATAGGCATGTACTGTCACATCTGGCTTTGGGGCAGATTATTTACCTTCAGTCTCCTTTCTCATGTATAAATGAAAAGTTGCAGTTATTTTCATAAAAACATTTTCAAAACTGAGTATGGTAATGCAGACTAGCCACTTTGAGTTCCTTACAACAAAAATGCTATCGAAACATCAGTGTTTCCCAATCTGATTATAATGTGTGTGGCCTTAATTTTAAGAGCCTGTGACTGTTGCAGTGGTCATCTTTTCTGAGTCTTAATGGAGTAGAAAGAAATTTGCAGCAACTGCTGACACATGAAGTCTTTGGAAGTCGTGGCTGATCTGAGGCACAAAGTCATCTTACATGTTGTTAGGAGAAACGCCTGATCCACAACTTCTGCAGGTTTAAAGCAACTAAAAAACAAAGTGGCTGAGTGACACAGTCCTGCCTGAAGTGGGAGACATGTGGTCATGTCCAGGTTGTTTTTTCTCCCTAATTCTCTCTGGAGAAGATTCTTTCTCCCTGACTGTTAGGCTTTTGACGTTTAGGGAATGGGCTTAGTGGTTTCTGGTGCCTTCCTCCCCGCGCCTTGGCCTGTGTTGGTAGGCGTTCACCTGTGTTGTGTGGCTGTATTCCAGTCTGTAAACATGACTGCTGTAAGTGAAGTGCAGTGTTGGTCATTTATTTTGTGAAACCTGTCCCTTTGTCATGTGATATTTGCCCAAGAGCTCCTGTTGTGGTGACATTCTTGTGGTGAGTGTGGCCCTTTAAGGATTTCATTCTCAAATGTTAAATGAACCCCTAGTTGGTGTCCTGAAAAGTTTTTAAGTATCTCTCCTGGCGTTTAAACGGGAGGAGCAGTAATCCAAGAGGAGCTTGGTCTGGGGTCTAGAGAGAGCCGAGGTGGCAGATGAGGTGGCAGATGATAGACAGGAGCTGTTGTGGTCTTTAGCTCGAGTTTGCACAAAGGAGGGGCTGTCCTGTCTGGGGAGGTGTTTCCGCTCTCAGCAGCAAATGAGAGCGCACAGAGGGCTGTAATGTAATGAGGCTCCCTTGGTGACGTCACTTGTAAATGTGGTCAAAGTCCAGTTCTGGGGGCTGGAGTGGAGACAGTCAGTTTGCAGCTCTCACTTCTCAGCTGTCACTGTACCATGGTGCCTGCTTCCAGCCACTGAAGCGGTACAGCTGGGCCAGGCATGAATGCTTACAAGTACCAGAAATTCCTGGAGGGACTCAACAACCTGCGAGGTATTACAAGCTTCAGGCTGCCCTTTATCCTTGCTGACTGAGGGAACACTTGACTGTGGTGTTGCTGTTTGTTGTGTGGGTCTTCACTTTCCATCAACTACTTACAGGGTTAGAAAGCCCTCTTACACAGAGCTGGCCTTGTTCTTTATAGGTTAAGGCAGTTACGCTGAAGAAGTAGTTTATAGATGCAATCCTGAGTGGGAGAGAATCCCCTCAGGTATTTCAGCAGCCGCCTGTTCTCCTGCTACCTAGCTCAGCAGGGCTCAGGGACTGGCTGTTTTCCCTGAGGCAGCCCAGCAGTGGGTGCAGGGCTCTTGTCATTGGCCCTGCAGCCTCACCTAGGTGGAGCTAGGTTTCTTGGGCTGGGTTTTCTAGTGTCTGCAGTGAGTGGGTCCCACTTAATGAAAACAGGAAGTGGGAAGGGGATCGGCAGAGTAATGCAGGTTGATGGGACTATAGATGCCTTTGTAAAATGTAAACTAATGACTGAAGCAGCCAGCTTTTTAGTAAAATAATATTTAAAGAAAATAATGTCTCCTTTGGGTCTTGACAAACCTTTTACTGACCAGATGAGAAGAATACACTCAGATGTGACAATGCAGGATTCTTTGTAGCTATTAAGAAGGAAAATGAATGAAACATTTTACTTCTCCTTTTCTTATTAACAGGTGGTTACATTTATTTCCATGTGCTCATCATTCCTCTTTCATCAGCAGTCAGGATTCTGAACTCAGAGCTACATTCTGAGTCCTTTTTCACTCCCTAAATAAGAGTTGCTTTGGTCTGGAGTTTCATCTAATTCTCCTGACTTTTTCTGTGAGGCTAATGGAACATGTAGTGTGAAGTGGAAGGAAAAGGGTAAAGGGGCCTTTTTCAGGTTTGAGAGGAGTGGAAGACAGGGTGTGGGCAGGAGATCTGGATTCCCTCTCTGGCAGGATGTGTGATATTTTACCTTCATTTACTAGCTGTTGCAGAACTCTGTGTCTAGGAAACATGTGAGAAGCTTTTTATGGTATAGAGGGATATTACAGGTTGAGCACTCAAAATCTGAAAGGCTCTGAAATTTTAAACTTGCTGAGTGCTGACATGACACTCAAAAAGTTCCAGATTTTGGAGTGTTTGGACTTCAAGTCTTTGGATTGGGGATACTTAACTGGTGAAGTCTATACACCGCCCCACCCCCCAAATCCGAAATCTGAAACACTTTTGCCCTCAAGAATTTCAGATAAGCCATATTCATCCTACAAGATATAAACTATTGTTCTGTTGGTCTCTTTCCTTTTCTTCTGTCAACCCATACAACTTTTTTTTTTTTCCCCTCCTGAACTTCTGTCACCTGGAGCCAATCCTTTTGAGGTTCAGGGCTCTGCAAGCTCATCATATATCAGACAGGTCTTAGCAAGAACATTACCTGTTGCTCTCACGTACCTATCAAAGGAGATTTTTAAGAGGGGAGAAAAGGTCTTGATCCTCCACTCAGTCTTGTGGGGAGGACGTGGGCGGAGGGGCAGATACCAGTGGTACCTCTCAGCAGCTCTGCCAGTTCTTAAGGCCTTAGGAACTACATGAAGGGAGGTGCTCCAATGTACCCTTATCCCACACAAAAGCTCCCTTCTCTTGCCCTATTTTCAGTCTTAGAGGAACCCATCTATATTCGTAGGCATGATGCCCATGCAACAGCAGGAGCTTTTTCCTCTTTTGTTTATAAAACTAGTGGCAGGATTACAGAGCTTGATCAACCTGCATATTCCTTTAGTGAAAGAGACTCAGAGTAGGACTCTTGGGCTTCTCCTGGATACCGAGCTCCTTGGTTTAGCTTTACAGTCTTTTTATCCTTAGTATCATTCTTCTGATAGGAAACCTCTAAGGCTTTCTGAAGACAGGCAGGCGGTAGAATAGATGAAACTATACGAGAGTTTAAAATTTGTCCATAGAATTTGAGAGTACAGGGCAGGCCATTTGGGACCCTACCTGTCTCTCAGGAGCTATTCCTATGTGACAATAAGCTGGGGATTTAGCTCAGTGGTTAGAATGCTTGCCTTGCTTTGTAAGCACAAGGCCCTGAGTTCGATTCCTGGCACCAAAAAAAACAAAACAAAACAAAAAACCAAAAACCTATGTGACAATAAATTTTCTACTCTTAAAAAAAAACCAATTTGAGAGTACATAAACTTTTCTTTTTGGTGCCCCTTATGTCAAGGGTTTAGAGGAACAGTTAATTATACTGGGATGGCCGTGGCGTGTGTGAATTAGCAGTGACCCATTCTCTCAGAAGACCAGGCAAGTCATAACTCTCTGTTGTGTGTGTGTGTGTGTGTGTGTGTGTGTGTGTGTTAGTAACAAAGTGCAGGTATAATTACTGAAGGCCCTTCTTCTCCTTCTGTAAGGAATGCTAGGAGGAGGGACTCCTTTTTCACTGCCTAAATAAGAGTTGTTTGGGTCTGAAGTTTCCTCTAATTCTCCTTTCTCTGTGGGCTAATGGAACATGTGGCTCTTGGTTTAATCTCTTGCACCCTAGGAAATGTTATTTGTGCTTTTGGAAGTGATTGTTTTGAAGCCAGCTCGACAAGCCTGTGTTTTCTCGGCCCACTCTATGAGGAAGTGATGGCGAACCTTCTAGAGCTTTCAGTGATACAAACAACCCGCTGTGGCATGCGTGCTGTAGGTTCCCCACTACTGGTATAAGGAATTTTTTTTCTCCTTCCGTTCCCTGTTTGTACTAGGTGTGAGCAACATCACTAGGAATGAATGCCTATCAGACAAGGCATACCTATCGTGGGGAATGTCCTGTGTGGGGTTGACACCAGAGAAAAGGAAAGTCCACAGCAGCAGCAGCAGCAGCAGCAGCTCCTCCATTCTCCCCACTCCAGACACCAGAGTTCCCTGCCACGTCCGTCTGGTTCTGCACTGCTAAGACAGACTCCGCACTCTTCATTGTGGGCATTAAACAGGAAGCTATGTGTATATACTTAGTTCAGTGTTTGGAAAAAGGTCAAGATTCACCAAATATTAGTTCTACCTCTTGCTTGCTCCTCTCTCAGACACTTGTTTGAATCACAGAGTCCTTGTGCCTGCTTTGGCACTGTTCTTTGAATACACTATTCAATAGTCTTTGGAGCAGAAAATGTATAAATGCAGTGATTTTTTTGGGGGGGAGGGCTAGACAGAGTTAGATACCAATCACTCCCTTTGTGAAATGCTCCCATAGGTTGAGTTTTCACATGCTGTATGATTAGCTGCTTCCCTGCTTCGTTTTACCTACATCTTTGTGCATTCCAGAAGGACTAACAGAAGGAGTCATTGGTTCCCCTCTTCATTTAGGTACTGACTTTTGCTTTTCTTGACCTGATTTGACTTGTAGCCATTCCATCATCTACTGGGTAACTGTTGAAGGGAACCCATGGAGAATATAGACACTGTGCATGTTTTTTGAAGTTTTGGTCCCTATTTCCTGTGAATCTTCAGTGCTTGGATGCCAGGATTGGAGGTGTAATGTAGTCCACTGCTGCTGTTGCTTTTGGAGGGCTTTAACTTATATTTCCCAAGCTGCCATACTTAAGACACCTGGAGCCAAAAATTGAATCCAATCTCAAAGAATGAACATATACTACTGTTTGGTGCTGTTTGTCTGTAGCCAGTTCCAGATGAGGGGTCCTCGGACATTTTGCACAGTGACAGTATTGTCAACTTAGTGAAAAAGGTGACTACTGAGAAAGAACACGGATCTTTTTGGTTTTGTCAGAATGTTCAACAAATCATCTTTCTCTTTTCTTTGAACACTCAGTCTAACAGCAGAGAAATCTGTCCTTTGTTGCCACGTCTTAGCAAGAAAAAAAAAAACCCTCACAACCCAACAGGTGTCCTTAGAGTGTATTGAGGTAAGAGGACTTTTTTCCTTCTTCAACATGGCTAATAGTGAGCCCCAGGGGAAAAATAGATTTTTTTTCCTTGATGACAAATAGAGATACTGTATTGTCCTTATAGAAAGTTGGGGGAGGGGGACAAAAATTACCAAAATACTACAACCCTCAGATTACTATGCTCATATATTGTATTTCCATCTAGTCTTACTTCTTTCCATATATATTTTAAATGTTGTTTGTATATTTTTGTTATTGTTATAATGCAGTTCAGGATCTTGCTCTTTATTATTTTGTGGACACTGTTTTTGTCTCTACCTATTTCTACAGCATGCTTGTGCTTTGTTTTGTTTTGAGATGGGCTCCCTGTGTTGCCCAGGCTGGTCTTGCTCATAGTCCTGCCTCAGTCTCCTGACTATAAAATAAGCACAAGCATGATTGTGCATAAGCATGATTTTATTTTTTTTTTTGAGACGATCTCACTGTGCACTTCAGGCTGGCCTGGAACTCACAGTGATCCTCCTGCCTCAGCCTCCTGCGTGCTGGGATTACAGGCATGCACCACCACACCTGGCTATTGCATGATTTTTAACAGCTGTATAGAATTCCATCAAGTGACAGTGTCTTTTTAATTTATTTTTTCTTTCTGGGTGCTGGGGATTGGACTCAGGGCCTTGCGCTTGCTAGGCAAGTGCTCTGTCACTGAGCTAACTCTTCAACCCCCTTTTTTTGTTTGTTTGAGACAGGGTCTCGCCATGTAGTTCAGGCTGACCTTGATTGAATTCATCGTGTAGCCCAGGCTGGCTTCAAACTTGTAGCAATCTTCCTGTCTCAGCCTCATGAGTGCTGGGATTATAGGTGTGCACTACCATGCCTGGCATATTTATTTTAACATTACCTAATTGTGAGGTATGTATTTTCCTAACTTTTCCTTGCTATAATGATAATGATCATCCTTATAAGTAAATTTTTCTGTGTATTCTGATTTTTGTTGTTCTGGATAGATTTCTGGAACTGGAATTATTGGATCTTAATACACGTCATATAGGCTCTGAATGTTGAGCTTTATTTCTCTTTTAAGCTATTGAAGGGTAAGAAGAGATACCTGTAACATTGAATATCCTCCTGCTCGCTCCTAGTCCTTGCCCTCTAGGGAGAGCCTGTCCTCAGGCTTAGGGGCAGCTGGCTGTGGTATTTTTCATGGCAGGACAGGTGCAAGTTGCCTTTCTCACTTAGTCGGCAGCTCCCACATGTCATCATCATATCACTGCATTGTTGGACTCTGGAGCTTTTCTTCCAGCAGCTCTAGGCATTTAAATTGTTTCAGTGAACCTTCTAGCTCTAGTCCCTTTTTTTCTCTTGTGCTGAGGAGAAATCTCCTGATGTTGATTGGGAAACGCAGTATCGAGAATGACCCAGTCAGTGTGTGTAGGAATCCTGCATTAGTGCCCAGATTGGTACAGATTAAAATTCTGTTTCCCTGCTTTTATATTTTAATTTTAATTTTATTATTATTATTATTTTGTTGTTGTTGTTTTTTGAGACAGGGTCTTGCTATATAGTCCACAGTGGCCTTAAACGCACTGTGTAGCCCAGGCTGGCCTCACTTGTGGTGATCATCCTGCCTCAGCCTCCCAAGTGGTAGGATTACAGGTGTGTACCACTATGTCCAGCTTGTTTCCCTGCTTTTACTAAGCTAGCACCTAGGAAATAAGTTGGACCAGCTTGACTGCTAAAATAGACATCCATGTCAATACCTGTTTAAATCAACATACTACAGTCAAGTGCAAATTGGCTTCTGTTAACTTGGGACCTTACAGTAGTAGTATTATGGACTCAATGAGAGTACTTTTTTTTTGGGTGCTGGGGATCGAATTCAGGGCTTACCACTGAGCTAAATCCCCAACCCCTAGGGTACATTCTTATTACTGCCTTGAATTTGATATCCTGTAGCAGACAATGCGAGGTTTGTGTGCAGGGGTCAATAAGAAAGTCTCCATCACAGCCAGGGTAGTGGAAAATGGCTTGAGTCACCAACAGGATTGCATCCTTCATGGTGAGAACTGCCTGGCCCTCCCATTCCCAGAGCCATTAAGCAAACCTGCCACAATTGAGTGATTCTCTCCAGGGAGGGACCCTGGGAGACTGCATGCTTCTGGGGTGAGGCCTGTCAACACCTTTTACCGCACTAGACACTTGATGGACCTGTGCTTGTTTGAATGGCTGGCAGTTTGTCCTGTTAAAGTTTATTGTCTCCTTACTGCTCGTCACTGGGCTAGAGAGGAGCATCAGCACAAATTCACTTTGGGGTTGGTTTCTGCTGTTGCTGGTTTGCAATGTTTGGTGCAGTTCTTTGGTAGTATGGCTGACAGAGTATAAGTTATCATTTTCCCTACCCTTTGTCTTGTGTTGTTTTGGAGGTAGGTATTAGTATTGAACACTGAAGGCCCTTGTCCACACTATTCTGCCACAGTTTCTGTTGGCTGCTCTGAGGGTAGAAACTCCGTCTAATAATCCAAGTTGCACACCTGTTACTTATTACAGCAACTGTGGGGATGTCCCACTGAGTGAATACCGGGAGTTAAACAGCATCTTTCTCTCACCGTGGAACGGCAGGAACCTTTTAGACTTCCTGGCTTGGTGTAATTTAAATCTTTTAATTTGAAAGATCACTTTTTTTTTTTTTTTTTGAAAGATCACTTTTTATACTTTGTTGTCAGTTAAATGTCTCACTCCCTAATTGTGTTCCTTGCTTTCTGTTCTTTCACTGGAAGTCCCCATCTTCTTCCTTCCTTACACTGAGAACCTCCTATATGCTGGACCCTTTTAATAAACCATAGGTACATAGAGAGATAGACAGATGGATGGATCAAAATGTACGGTGAATGGTTACATTTAAAACATTACATTGCCATTAATCTTTAAAATACTCCCCCTTCAAACATATTTATCCCTTCATTCTGAATTTTTAAATATAAACATTCCCTTTATATTTTTGTTTGTTTTGTTTTTTGAGCCAGGGTCTTGCTATGTAGTCCAGGGTGGCCTTGAACTGGCACTGATCCTCCTGCCTCAGCCTGGTGACCGCTGGGATTATAGGCATGCACTACCATGCCTGGTATATCCACTGTATTTTTTCACCCCCCCCAAACCTCCCTTACCCATGGTAGGTATTACAGAAATATAAACAAAAATATACAGTGAGAAAAGTGGTGGTGTGATCACTGTTAGCAACACAATGGGTTACTGGGAAAGCAAGGTGGTGGAATTGGTATTCCAGCTCAGTCTTGAAGTTAGGTAGGAGTTTGCCAGTTAAGAAGGAAGAAAAGGTATTCTGAGAAGACAACAGGGTGTGCAAACAGAGTCATGAAAGTCTCTGCTCTTCTTTCTGGAAAAGAATGAGAAGTGTTATGGGTATAGAAAGCTGGGGAAAATGGATAGTGGCTTAGGGTGAGAGTTAAGGCTGGGATAGAAGGTTTAATCTTCATTATAAAGGACTAAGGTATAGTGTAGGCAGTAGAGAGCACTTTGTATTTTTAAGGCAAAAGGAATAACCAGTTAAGAGTGTTTTTTTTGGGGGGGAGGTGTGGCATTGTAGGAAGTTAGAGTATAACTGGCAGCAGTGTGAATGATCATCTGTAAGTAGCTAGAGCTACAGCTAAATCACACTATGTACTGATTTTAGTTTGTTTAGGATGCAGTGAGATGAGAGAAGTGAAGAACTGGAAGTGGAGATCATTCACCTCCTCAGCTCAGGTTGACTCTGACCCATAGGTTACACAGTGCTTGCTGAGGCTGCTTGGATGTGCTCCAGCCTGAGGCCTGTAGAGTAGCTCACAACCAGCAGCTCAATAAGAGGGAAAAAAGAAAGCCCCTTTACCTCTGTGTCTTAGAAATTCTCCTGGCTGTTATCCCTGGCCCAGGGCTTCCTCTTTATGTAACTCTACAGACCAATTTAGAATGTTGACTCCATTCTGTGCTAGAGTGTTGGCATCTACTACTGTTGATTGTATCCCTGCCTATTTACAGTATTCTCTTCCTTTAGCTTCAACAAGGGCATTTCATTATTTTCTTTTACCTATCTGATGGCTGTTTTTCAGTGTTTTGGAGGGGGTGGGACCCAGGGATTGAACACAAGGCTTCCTACATGCCGAGGACTACTCTACCAGTGAGCTGCACCTTAGACCCTTCCTTTGTATAAGGCAGTGTGGTGATGTGAGAAGAACATGGGTTTGGATTCAGGTAGGCTGGGTTCAGATATGAGTTTCTACATTTGTTATATGTGTGATTTGAGCCAGTTACTCTTTCAGGGCCTCGGTTTTTTGGTCTGTTAAATGAGATAATATCATCTAAAAATTATGAGGATTAAATGCACCAGCATGGTTTCTACCACAGTACTGACACAAACATACATGATATATAGCTGGTGTAATTACTATGCTGCTCCACCTAGCAAGCAGAAGGCCCTGAGTTCGATTCCCAGCACCAGGACAAAAAAAAAAAAAAAAAGCATCGGTGCTGCTCCTGACCATCTTCTTTCTCTGGTTCTTTTGGGTTTAACTTTTCTTTTAAATTGCAAATTCATGTATTTGCCTTCTAGTACTTAAAATCTCTAACAAATTTTAAGTGTCTTTTTTCAGTTGTGAAAAAACACATAAAACGGAATTTATTGTCTTACCAAAGTTTTAGGTATATAGAAGCTGGGTATTGTGGCCCATACCTGTAGTACCACCACTCAGGAGGATGAAGCAGAAGGATTATGAGCTTGAGGCTAGGCTGGGCTGTGTGGAGAGATCCTATTTCCAGAAAAAAGTTTGAAGTATGGTGCAGTGTTGTTAACTGTATACATGTTATTGTACAGCAGATTGCTAGCACTACTTCATCTTACATGATTGAAATGCTATAGTCTTTTTTTTTTTTTTTTTTTGGTGCTGGGGATCAAACTCGGGGCCTTGTGCTTACAAAGCAATCACTCCAACCTCTGAGCTAAATCCCCAGCCCGCTATAGTCATTTATAGCAACTCCCCAGTTAGTTCTCCTTCCCCTTGCCCCTGACAGCCACCATTGTGCTTTCTGCTATTATGTGTTTGACTGTGTAAATACTTGATGTAAGTGGAATCATGTAGTATTTGTCCTTCTGTGAGTGGCTTTTTTGACATAATATGATATCCTCAAGTTTCATTCATGTTATCTCATATGATAGGATTTCCTTCCCCTTTAAGGTTGAATAATATTTCGTTGTGTGTAAAAATACCTCAAATTTTTAATCTTTTTCAGTTGACTATAGGAAATGTGTACTTGCATATCACCTCAAACTCAAGAGTTTGCTTGATTGTTTGTTTCTTTTTTGAGACATGGTCTTGCTGTGTGGGTCAGGCTGACCTTGAATTCACAGTGTAGCTCAGGCTGGCTTTAAATTTGGGGTGATCTTCCTGCCTCAGCCATCCTAGTGCTGGGATTACAGGCATGTGCCACCATACTCAGTGCAAACTCAGTATTTTTTTAAACCAGTTTAGACTTGGCTTCCCTCCCTTAGTCCCCGTTTTTGACAGCTGTATTCACATTCTTCCAGTCTCTAAGATCAGAAACCCTAGAGACATCTTTGATACTTTTCTCTTCATCAACCCCATTTTCATTCTGCCACTGAGTGCTTTGTTTCTTCAAAATGACTCTTAAATTTGCCCTTTGCTCTTCATTGCTCTTGCCTTAATTCTAGTCTAGTCATTCATCACATCACACCTAATTACAGCAGCTGCCTCATATTTTGTTTCTTGTGTTGTCTGTCCCTTCCAGTTAATTCTAGCAGTTCCTTTCTTAGTATTTCCAGTAGCCGAAAGTCAATATTTTAAAAATAGATCTTTTATACTCTGACCCCTTCTTACTTATCAAGGCTTATGTCATATAATTTCCTAGAACCACACCTTCAGTACAAAGAAATCCATCTTCTCATTGTGCCTCAACATCCTTCATTCATTCTCCCCTCTTGTCTTTTCTTGTGGGGTTTTCTTTACCTGGAATGCCCTTGTTCTTTATACTAACTTGAAATCTGTCCAGTCCTGCTAGCTTCATATCAGTTCTTTCATCTCATGAAGACCCCTCTGATTATTGAAGTCCAAGTTCATGTATAACTTTCCCATACTAGTTTTGTTGCTAAAATTGTGAGCTTTTTAAGGGGGCTGTTTTATAGATGTCATATTTTTCTAACCCTCACAATGCCTAGCTCATGCCTAGCTAAATTTAAGTGCTCATTACTGAGTCCTTATAAAGTAATGTGATCAGGGGTGTGGTTGTACATGTCTGTAATCCTAGCTACTTGGGAGGCTGAGTCAGGAGGCTCATAAGTTTGAGGCTAGCCTGAACTTTGTTGCAATTTAAATGAGAGCCGTCTCAAGAAATAGATAGATAGATAGATAGAGCTGGGTATATAGCTCATTGATAGAGCACTTGGCTAGCATATATAAGGCCCTAGGTTTAATCTCCAGGACTACTAAGTAAATGAATAAGTAGTTCTCAAATCTTTTGACAAATATGTGTAGTATCTCCCATGGATGCTATGCTGGGCAATAGGATCTAGCAATAAACAACACAGTAACAAAACTGGTTATATTGTACATAAACAGACAACTAGACACATACTTGTTCCTGCACTGGATTTGAGGAAGCCAGACAGGACTCTGAGGACAAATGACAAGGGGGAGACTTTAGAAAATACAGCACAGATAAAAACTATTATAGCAAAGAGGCATTTAATGGATTAATTCAGCAAATAATTTATTGAGTATCCACTGATAATTTATTCTAGGTATTAGGGGTGTACTAGTGAATAAAACAAAGACCCTTCCCTTGTAGAACATAGTTTCTATCATTTAGAGGCACTTTAAAAAAATGAAAGCAGTTCCTCTTGGTTGAAGCCCATTTGTAGGAGGTTAGCAGAGGAGGAGTTAATCTGCTTCTCGGGCTCCAGGCTTTGTTGAGACAGATGGTTTCTCTGCCCTTGGGAGTGTTTCTAAGAGGGATTAGAAGCCAGGGCTGAGGTTGGCCTGAGACCTCTCACTTACTCGGACCACACACACCTGCCGTTCTGGCGCCTGGTGAGCTATGTAACTTGTCTCCCACTCGGTGGACACTTGTTCGCAGGCTTGTGATTGTGGCTGCAGAGCTGACTGTATGCTTCTAGTATTTTTATTTTCCTTTCTTGATTTTTACTTGTTGTCCATCATGAGCGAAGTCCCATTTTTAACAGATGTTGGGACCTGTGTGTGTTCCTTTCTGGTCCATATTAACTTCTACACAATTTTAATCTTTGGTGTATTTTTTTCTGATGCAGTTAAACATTTTTAAAAATATATTTATTTATTTTTCTTTTTTGATGCAGTTTTAAAATTGTGATAACATAAAATTTACCATTGTAATTATTTCTCATTATACAATTCATTGACCTTAAATTGTATTCACAGTATTGTGCAGCCATCAAATTGATCTAATTCAAGAACTTTTTCATAACCCCAAATGAAATCCTGTATCTGTTAAGCAGTTTCCTCCCACTGCTATCCCCTAGCAACCACTAACCTGCTTTTTGATTTGCCTGTGTTGAATTTGCCTGTTCTGCTATTTTATATAAATAGAATTATGTGGCCTTTTGTATTCAGCTTCTTTTACTTTGGATATACTATACATATCTATCTATAAAGCATTTTCATGTAACATTAAGAGGATTTTTTAGTGTTCCTTGACAGCCATTATAATTTTAATTTGCTGTTAATGACTTCACTTAGCCATTACCTTGTTGTTGAATATTTAAATTGTTTCATGTTGTTGCTGTTACTAGAAAAACGCTACAACATATATTTCCCTGATTCTGTGCTGCCATCTTTAATAGGATTCTGTATGTTGCGCACCAGCTACAGAGGAGTCATTGTCCCTGATTTAGGATAGTGCGGCTGTTATTTACCTTTGTGGGACGACAGTCAAGTAATTAATTTTATATGGAAGGGACCATTATTCTTTGCAGTGTATGTGCCCTGATTGCCAGGGAATAGCAGAGAAAATTTTTTCCCCCTCTTCCTACTGTCTGGAATTCTTTTATGGTACTTCTACTCCCTTCTGTATAAGAAGGAATTGATTATAACAGTTGAAGTATTTTTATTTATTCTAATATTTGAGAGCCTAGTATATGTCAGACATTCAAAACTTGCTGGTGGGTTGTGCTTGGTAGAACAGTGTCTTTTACTCTGTCGGCCTTAGATACTGCCTGGGAGAGAGACTAGGATCTACTTTCAGGGTAATCAGCAGATCCCAAAGCCTCAGCTGCACGGGGCCTTACTATCTCGTGGTTTAACACCTTAAGGCTTGGTAACATTATAAATGATAATCATGCATTCATTTGGGCTGCTCTCTTCAGGGAATTTCAAGGCCAGGCTGAGATTCTTCACACATGGCTGCTGTTGCTCACCACTCCAACAGAATCCTAGCTGCTACATGTACCCTCAGACCTGCGGCCTCCTAGTAGTTTAGTTCGCAATTTCCTGGGAAAGGCAACAAGGTGAGGGTGCTTGTTGGCTGGGTATATAGGTTTCTGGCAGCCAAGGTGGTGCATACTTGTAAGCCCAGCACTCAGAAGGCTGAGGCAGGAGGATCACCATGAGTTTGAGGCCAGCCTGGGCCACATAGTGGGCTCAAGGCTAGTCTGAACTATCTAGTGAGACCTTGTCTCAAAAACAAAACAAAACAAAACAAAAAAGGCCCCAGGGACTTCATTATACTAATGTTGACAGTGTTCATGCAAAGGGTAGAGTTGGAGTGTTACAAATTGTGAGTTTAGCCCAGTTGTATCTGGGATTAGTGCTGCTGGGGCCCTCTTGTCTTGTAGTAGATTGTCTCCCCTTCCTCTTTTCCTTACTGACCAGTTTAACAACTATTCTTAATTTCTTTCTACCTGCTGGGAAAATGGAAACCACTTAGGACCATTCTGGGCTACCCCATGCCTGCAGACCCCAGTGTTAATGGACAAAGCCTTGGGAAATATCGTGAGATCTCAGCTGTTTACTTAGGGAAGGTGCTGAGATTCTCTTAATTTGGGATGAGAAGCCGAGAGGCTAGTGAGAGTGCCAGGGTTAGGCCTGATGGCTGCCCTCTTCCACCCTCCACTTACTGCTTTTTTTTTCTCCTAAGTGTCAAAATTTATCTGTGTCTGTGTCTTCAGGTATATTTTCCCTTGTATACTTCAAAAAGTCTGTTCCCTGGGTGAATGGAGGGCGAAAGGGGTCAGACAGTCAGCAGCAGGCCCTGTTGTCTCTGGACATTGGAGTTGACTGAAGGCTTGAGGTTACTGAGGGGTGACTGTTTGTTTTCCAGTGGGCTGACTTTACTGAGTAGGATACAAAAGCCCACAGCGCAGACCATTCCCACAAGCCTCACGTTTTCATATTTCTTTCTCTGCCAAAGAATCTTTGGTTAGTGTTAAGAATAACTAGTCTGTCCTTGGAAATACCAAGGCCTTTTGTCTGCCAGAAGAAAAGAGCTTTTCATTAAGTCAGTCTCTCTCTGTCTCTCTCTCTCTCTGTCTCTCTGTCTCTCCTTCCCTCCTTGCCTCCCTCCCTCAAGCCGCTGTGGGAATACTTCAGAGCCCCTGAAGATGCTGTATTTGAGTATATACAAATATATAGCTCAATAGAAACTTCATTGTACTGTGCTATTCATTGTGCAGAAATGAACAACAGCAAAATTTGTCCAATTTTTGATGGTTGCTTCTGCTAGCCCTTTTTGTCTTCTGATCTTTCATGAAATTCATTGATTCCCTCTCCTGCGTGGTAGTGCACGCTTGTAATCCCAGCACTCGGGAGGCTGAGGCAGAGGGAGGCCAGCCTGGGCTACCTAGTGAATTCAAGGTCAGCTTGAACTACATAGTGAGACCCTGTCTCAAAAAAGCAAAAAATCAAACCAAAACAAAACAGTGATTCTCACAGGAGCTGCAATACTGATCTGACCTTGAATCCTGCCACATCACTTGGTGTGATTTGGGCAAGGTACTTTTTCTCTTCAGGCCAGAGTAGGGATTATAAATAGCTATAAAGTGGGGATTATAATAGTACCATTTTTATAGAGTTATACTGTAATGAGGATTGAAGGAGTTAGTGTATGGAAAGTAGTTAAAACATTGCCTGTCATATAGTAAGTGGTCATGGCAGTAAACATTACCAATACTGAGTGTAGCTTTCATTTTAAAGCTTTTTGCAGCTATGAAAATCAAACCCAAGTCCTTGTGCCTGCTAGGCCAGGAGCTCCTCCACTGAGCTACACACCTAGCCCCTGAGTGTGGCTTCATTCTCCTGATTACTGACTCCAGATCTGGTTTTCTACCATTAGCAAAGTTGGGCCTTTGTCTTTTTTAGAACGAAAAAAAAGCAAATGTTCCCATTGGGCATGATCTTTTCTCAATCAGAGGTAAAGGAAAAGATTTACCTTTATGTGGACACATTGTAGGGGCTCAGATTCTTAGTTGAATATCAGCAAGGGAGTCCATTTCGTTGTGAAGAATTTATTCTTTGGCAAAAGCAGTTCCTGTCTGTGGGGTGGGCATAGGTCATGACTCCAGAAAGCGATCCACTTTCTCTTTCTTTCTCTGATGTCAGCAGTGTTTCTTGTGCACTGAGAGAGCCTGAACCAAACCATAGAGGGTTGCTCCTCATCCTCCAAACACGAAGTAGTAAGAGCAATAGGAGGCATCTCAGTGAATAAAAGGGCAGCCACAGGGATGAGGCAGGACCCAGTGGCTGCTGCCAGGTCTGGAGAATATTATTAGTGGAGGCTGGCGCGAGTGCCTGGCCACTGCGTTTCTCTGGTTGTTAATAAGAGACATGTGGAGTCATCAGCCCTGTTTTATGAGTTGCCACCTCCGTTCTCAAACTGCTGAGAGCGGTCTAGGAAGTGACAGAAACTTGGGTTATTGTCCCTTTCTTGCCTCTGTTTTGCCTAGCTTTTAGGAAGGACTTCCTTGGCTGGTTTTCTACTCTTCTCTCCCTCTTCTGCAAGGGGAAGTCTCATCTTAACTTCTTGCAGAAGGAAGTTAAGTTATAAAGTCTGCACGTAAAGTGAAAATACCAACTAATCAAAATTGTCCTTGAAAAATAAATGACCCAGAAATCAAAGTGTACAACCATGTTTTTGTGTACATGACAAGACTTAGTTGTGACATCATATAAAATAATTGGCTATGAGTAGGGGACATTTTATATGAAAAAGTAAGTATTCTTAAACACTAGAATCATCGTTAGCATTCAGGGTTCCCGCAGTGTGAGATGCATATGTGAACTGATTTGCAGAAGTCTCTGAGTCAAGTCCTCTTATCTCGTGTTCACCTGGAATCAAATCTCATTGAGTGGGATTGTGAATAAACCTCTGTACTATTTAAATTAGTTCTCTTTCTCTGGTCAGATTCGTATTACTAGATGCAAATGTGTCATGATTCTACTACATCTTTTCTGCTGTTTTTCTTATTCCTATACTAGTTTTTTTAGTCTTTGCTTTCTTTTTCTAAACCCATTTTATAACTTTCAGCAATTCTTCTCTTACCTTGAATGCTTACTTGTATGTCTGCCTTTTCTATTTCCTAACTATTTTCAGTTCAGGATTCATTAATAAAGGGGCTTGGGGAGAGGACTGTGATAGTCCTGTTCATTTAGAGTCTGTAATCGTGACGTTCACTTTCCTCCTCTCAGGTTCTCTACTAACGTGTGGAGAAAAACAAAACAAAAATCAACAGTTAAAAGATCTTGCAAAGGATTGTACCTTTCCAAGTCTTCAAAGGCATGAGATGTGATTTGGAGGAAAGGTTTTCAACTAGATGTCAGAAGCTCGAGTGGTGGTTTCAGCTTGGCAGACAGGTGTCCTCTGACTTTCCGAGAGGGCTCAGTTCCTTGTTTGTCTTTTTATGGTACTGTGAATTTGGGATCATTTGCTGACTGACTGAGTGTTTCAGTAGCAGGAGTTTTCTGGATGGACGTTTCATGTATAAATAAAACTGTTTCTGTCCTGAGTTGTTGCTGTACAATAGGCCAGCATCAGAGAGAGGTCCAGGAGCCACTCCATGAATCATTAAAATAATTTTTTAAAAAAATTGCTAATGAGGAGGGGATTGTGGTGATGGTGGTGGTAGGAGTATTTGTGCTCATAGAGGAAGACAGGGCTACAGTCTTTACTTCCAGTTTTTGGTTGGCATTGCTGACACAGCCGGCTTTCAGAGAGTCAGCTCTAAGAGGCGACTTTGTGGACACATTTCAGTTTTGTTCTGTGCACTGTTTACTTTGCTCTCTCTACCAGCAGCTGTGATGAATAGGAGAGCCAGTGCCTTCTAAAGTGCTCTAGGACGTTCTCAGTGATCCTCAAGTCTTAAGAATCATTTGGGTGAGAATAATGCTGAAATCCTGTAACTGTTTGGCTCCAAAGAGAAGCTGTACTGCCATGGCAATAAAGCTCCCCATTGAATAGGTAAAATGGCAATTTCCAGGAATCTCAATGGTCGTTACTTCAGTGAAGTTGAGAAATGAGATCACCAAGACAGAAGGGAATTTCTGTAGAATCTAGGCTGTCAGGTAAACAGTTACTCTCCTGGCTTCTACTTACCAATTCCAGGAGAGGAAGGTGAGGCCTCTAGGTTGCGTGCCTGTTCTCAGCAAGATGGGGAGTGCGTAGATGCCGGGTGGTGGACTACTTGACAGTCACAGTGTAACTTTTCCTTTTCAAAATACTTTAACATATTAACATAATCACAGAGGATGCAGATGTGTCAGTATTCTTCCTGAAAGTTGAGGCACAGGAAATAGAGAAATATGTGATAGTTATATTTGCTCTTAGGGAAGTCAGTTTGGGATTGCCCATGTCTTTTGTCCTGTCCTGTTTCTTGAGAGAGGTAGGCAGTAAGAGCATTTTTCTTCTTTTTCCCTCTTTAGTTCACTCCAGTGGAGCAAATAGTTGCTGGATTTGGCAGCATTCTTTTCCAAAAGATTCTTAAGTCATGAGGGTCACAGAGGTTTATTTTTAAATTCAATCCTCCTGTTGAGGGAAAGCAGTTGTCATCACTGAATTCCCGGTGGAGGCTTCAGCTGCTGGGATGACCCCCCCCCCATTTTTACCAGACACATTCTGGCAGTCTTAATGTCCTGACTCTCAGGAGGAACATTCTGGTCTCACTGAAGTTCCTTCGTGAGACAAGGCTACGGCATGAATTAGGTATCCATTTAGAAAGCCAAAGGAAAGCTGGGAGTGGTGGCTCATGCCTATAATCCCAGCGCTCATGAGGCTGAGGCAGGAGGATCGTGAGTTCCAGACCAGACTTAACTACACAGCGAGACCCTGTCTCGAAAAACAAACAAACCAACAAAGCTGGAGGAACAAGTGGTACGTGACCTTCATATAAAACTTCTGACTAGTAAAATGGTTTTGTAGACTTATGCTAATTGAACATTTCCTTCTGCTTTCTTGTCAGCTTTCGGCATCTCCTGATGGTCTCTTTAGTTGCTTTCCAGGGTTTTCTAGGAATGTGCTGGTGACATTCAGAGTATTAGGAGTTAAAAAAAATGCAGTGAACTTGTGGAGAATGATTAAACAGCAATTGAGTGTTGTTTTAACTTCTTACACCGAAGAAATAGGAAATCATCAGGAAAAATGTTGGCCATTTTGACTGAAGTCATCTTACCTTTGTTGGCTAGGGCTGCCTGCCCTTACTTAGCTTCATTTTCAGCTGCCAGGTGAACTCCCACACATACTTCTTTACTGATGTCCATCCTTGTTTTTACTCATATTCTGCCCCCTCTCTTTCCCCACTTCCACATTGCTCTCATTGGTCTAGGAAAACTCATTTCATGAAGAATAGAGTGGACTCAGCTGCCTTCCTGTGTAGTCTATCTTGAAGGCTTTGAGGGGAAGACTAGATAGGAGATTTGGGATATTGGAAGGCCATGGGACTGATAGAAAAAGCACCAGCTAGGAAATTGAGAAGGCCTGAATTTGAATCCACCTTTGCTATTAAATAGCTATGTGATCTTGGACAAGTTATACTTAATCTCTGTAAGTCTTGGTTTTCCTCTTCTGTAAAATGGGAATGATGATTCCTGCCTGTAAGGTTGGGAGTTAGAGTTATGTATAAGGATCACCTTGTGTTCTGACCAGCCTGAACTGCACAGTGAGACCCTGTCTCAAAACACGTAAACAAACAAACAAACACACACTTGGAACTCAATAGTAAAAAGATAACCCACTTAAAAAATGGGCAAATGATCGAATACTCCTTTCTCCAAAGAAAATATATGGGTAACCAATATGCACAATGAAAAGATGATCCATATCATTAGTCATTAGGGAAGTGCAAATCAGAGCCACAGTGAGCAACCACTTCATGTTCACTAGACTAGCTACAATAAAAGGACAGTGAGGATGTGGAGAAATTAAAGCCCCGATACATAAAACAATGCTGCTGATTTAGAAAACAATTTGATATTTCCTCAGAAAGTTAACAGAATTCCTGCATGACCTAGCAGATTTCCTAAATATATATACCCAAGAGAACTGAAAAAATATATACACAGAAAACTTATATACAAACACTCATAGCAGTATTATTCATAATAATGCACATTACCGAAAAATCTATCAACTGATGAATGATAAACAAAATGTGGCATGTCTATACAATAGAGCATATTTTGGAAATAAAAGGGAGAGATGTAGTGATTGATGCTAACCTGGATCCACCTTAGCCATTAGGCTAGTGAAAGAAGCCAGACACTAAAGGTCTTATATTGTTTTATTCTATTTATAAGGAATAGGCAAATCCATGGAGATAATAAGTAGATTAGTGGTTGCTAGGGGAAGGGGGACGGGATTGCAAGTGACTGCTGGTAGGTGTAAGGTTTCTTTTGAGGGTGATGAAATGTCCTAAAATTCGATAATAGTGATGGTTGTACAACTCTATGAATATACTAAAATCCACTGAACTGTAGACTTTAAAAGGGTGAATTGTACCGTATGCTAACTAAAACTCAGTGGAGCTGCTGTCAGACCATTAGAATGATTGGTGTGTATGGATAGCATTTCACCAGTTTTAACTTGGTCCTTTATCTCCACCACTGTAAATTTTGACGTTGGAGGATGGCTGTCTTGAGCACTGGGCTGGTTACTGTTGCCCAAAGCCTCAGATTTGTATCATTTCTTCTGAGGAGTAGCTGATGGCAGTTGGTGTCAGGAAGCAAATCTTTCAAAGTAAATACTTGGAGGCCCTTGTCTTCTACCTCAGAGGCCCTCTTTGTGTCCCGCCCTAGTTCTTCATTCTTCCAAACGTGTGTCCCACTGGAGGATCCGGTGAGTGCTCTGGTTCCCAGCCCCATTCCCAGCTCCACCAAGAGTCTCCCTTCTTTTTTCTCCCGCCCGGTTTCCCTCCAGGCTGTGAGCTCACACTGAGGCATTCTTTCCTGGAAGATGTGGAGATAGTAGCTGGAAGAGCCTCTGGGTGGCGCCCTGCCCCCAGAGCATTGCTAGAAAAGTATGGCATGCCTGAAAGAAGCTCAGGCCTGTGCTGGCAAGAAGTGACTTATTTTTTCATCAAAGGAATTTCAGAGAATATATAATGACAGAATGATGTCAGAGAAGCAGGTGGAGACAGGAACCTTGACTGAGGTGCTGGAAGGAGGTGTTGAGTGGTGTGGTTGCCCAGGCAGTCAGGATGACGGACCGGATAGATCACAGGAAACGTCACCTGTTTATTAGTTCCTTCTCAGGCACCCCAGTGAGGGCAGTGCTGTTCCCATGCCCTCAGAGTGTGTGTTTCGAGTCTGTGCATGTCTTGGGTGTATCTTGCACCTGGCTGACAACATCCTAAGCCAGTCATGGACTTCTTGCAACATGCAGTGTGCTGTGTGTGGGTTCTTGTACTGTGTGGACCTGCTCCATGGCTAGCAGGGTCTTTGTCTTGGAATTGAACCTCATGTGTTCATGGTGGTTGGTTCAGAGGTGTGGCACTTTCTTTGAAATATTTAGATACAGGAACTCGCCTTGATATCAGAAAGTCAGATCTCAGGGACTTAACATTATTGCCAAAAGTACTCTAGTTCCCTCAGCATTTTAACTAGAGACAGATCTTTGCTCTACCCTAAGTTTGTGTGTTTGTTTTTACCCACTTCTTTTTTCTTGTTTTTTGGTTTTTTGAGACAGGGTCTCCTTATGTAGTTCAGACTGGTCTTGAACTCACTGTGTAGCCCAGGGTGGCCTCAAACTCTTGGCAGTCCTCCTGCCTCAGCCTCCCAAGTGCCGAGATTACAGGCACCATGCCTGCGGTACCTATCTTCTTCTTTGAGTAGAGGGCCCTCCAATGATGAATATGTATAAAGTTGATAAGGGGTAAGAGCAGTTATAGTCCAGAGGAGTAAGTATTAATATCTTTTAATATTGCAAAGCAGTAAAGTAGGTTAAGTATTCAGGCTCCCTCCACCCCCCATCCCCTGTGGTACTGGGATCAAGCCTAGGGCCTCATGCATGCTAGGAAAATGCTTTACCACTAAGCTACATCCCGAACCCTTTTTATTTTTTATTTTGAGCCAGGGTCTTGCAAAGTTGCTCAGATTGACCTTGACCTTGGGATCCTCCTGCCTCAGCCTCCTGAGCAGATGGAATTACAGGAGCCCTGCACCATGCTTGGCTCAAGCTCTCATTTTGTAAAGGAGTAACCCTTGTCCACTGTGCATTAGCGCCTACTAGACTTTGTATGATTGTGAGATTAGAGGCTAACTCAGTAGTTTAAGCAAAAGAAAAGAAAGTCTTTATTGTTAGTACTTTGTGTCTAATTCCAGGCCCCTTAACGAAGGTGCTGGGGAGAGATGTCTTAGCAATATCAATTGCTGCTTTTTATATTTTACCAATTGTTCATCTGGAGGTGTGTGGAGTTAGGAGACTTTTAGGGTGCAAAGGACACCACCAAAAGCATACCATAACTACCTCTTCTTAAATTTTTTTTTTTTTCTTGTGGTGCTGGGGATCGAACTCAGGGCCTTGTGCTTGCAAGGCAAGCACTCTAATCACTGAGCTAAATCCCCAGCCCCTCTTCTTAAAATTTTAAGCAGGACAAGCCAAGTGTGGTGGCATACACCTACAGTCTAAGCACTTGGCTGGCTGAGGTAGGAGAATTGCCACGAGTTCAAGGCCAACCTGGGCTACCTAGAGAGTTCAGGTCCAGCCTGAATGACATAGTAAGACCCTGTCTCAAAAAATAATAATAATAATAAATATATAAATATATATATATATATATATATGTATATGTATGTATGTATGCATGCAAGCAGGACAGAAAACTTTAAAAACTAATTTGAAAGGGAGGGAGGAAATCTTATTTCTTGGTCTTGTCTTCATTTGTTGCCTCCTTCTGACTAATAATGGAGTTTTGGGGTTTTTGTTTTGTTTTGTTTTTTGAGACAGGGTCTCTTTATGTAGTTCAGACTGGCCTTTGACTTGTGGAGATCTTCCTGCCTCAGCCTCCCAAGTACTGGGATTACAAGTGTACACCATCATTCTTATTCTCTTGTAATAGTCCCTTGTAATAGTATTTGTTCCCTGTTTTGACAGTACTGCTAAGTACACTGTGAGATAAAAACTGATCTTTGGAGTAGAGTTAGAAGGAAGTGAGTCAGGCGAGACTGAGTCAGACAACTTGTTTCTTAGAGAAGGTTAGCAGTATTCTTTCTCCCTGCTAGCACTGCTTCTCCCTGCCTCTCTCCATGAAATAACAGATCATTAGCAGAGACTTGTCCTGAAGGGAGAAGCGCTTCCTAGGGTAGGTTTGATTTGGGCGCCCCTTGAGGGTTGGCTGTGTAATGCTGTCTTGGAGGCCACCCCTGACTCACTGGGCAGATGAGTCGTCGTAGAAGAAGCAGGTTTCTTCTGTCTGCCACTGAGGATGTATAGGCCCTTTTTCCCTTTGGCTGTGAGCTGAGGGCCTTTACTCATGAGGGAAGGGAGAAGTATACTGAGACCCCCATTAATCAGGATGTTTGGGAGTCCATGTTGGGGCTGGCATTGAGTGAAGATCTCCGATTCTTTTTGGTTGAGGAGGAAAATGACTCCTTTAGGAGCTCATTATCACATATCCAAACCAATCTGGTCACTGAAGACTCTCCATAATTCAGCCCAATTTTTAGTCAAAATTATGCATATTTTTACTTTAAAAGATTAGATATTACTCTAATGCTTATAGCAGAAGTTATCCCTGTCCTGTCCTCTGAGAACTGCTCCTAAATCACTTAGTTGTTTCTTTGAATATTTCCTAGTACATTTCTTTCTTTCTTTCTTTTTTTTTTTTTTTTTTTTTTGGGTGCTGGGGATCGAACTCAGGGCCTTGCACTTGTGAGGTCCTAGTACATTTCTTAAATATACTCCTACCAGTAATTCTTGATTTTTTGGTTTTGCTGCTGTCTTACTATAGAAAATTAGGGGGGCTGGGGATTTGGCTCAGTTGTTAGAGTGTTTGCCTCACAAGCACAAGGCCCTGAGATTGATCCTCGGCACCACAAAAAAAAAAATAGAGAAAAAAAGAAAATTAGGGTTTCATTCTTTTTATCCTCCACTCGAACACCACACTTTCTTTGTACCTTTCTTCCTATTATCATACATTGTTGCCATTACATGGTATTTCAGTGCTTAGATTACTATGATTATAGAAATAGTGCTTAAAGCTGAACTAAGTAGTATGATTACATTTCCTTTCTTGCCTATTTTCCTGAAATCAGTAATTGTCTCATTTTTTTTTCCCTTTGTTTGAGACAGGGTCTTGCTAAATTGCCTAGGCTGGATTCCAACTAGCGCTCCTCCTGCCTCAGCCTTCGGAGTGCCAGGAGTCTAGGTGTGCACCTCCATGCCTTGCTTTATTTTATCCTGTGCTTACTGTTCTATGGATGTACTTCCAAACTCTTCCCTGAGACTGCTGTCTCAGTATGATAAAACATATCAAATAATCTTTGAGTTCAATATTTTCTTCAGCAACACTCTTTAGTGGCTTTTTAAATCCTATTTTGGACTACGTTGCTCTCAATACCTTTTTTAAAATTGTCATGAACTGGGCATGGGGCACACACCTATAAACCCAGCACTGAGGTTGAGACAGGAGCATCTCTGCGAGTCCAAGGCCAGCCTGAACTCCATAGCAAAATCCTGTCTCAAAAAACAAACAAACAAACAAAAGTTGTCATCCCAGGACTTCCCCATCACCCTTGGAAATTTCTTTACTCTCCTCCCTGTTGGGTCCCCTGTTACCCAGAACTCATTATCATATTTCATGGTTTCCTGTCTTATTTCACTGTTGTTGTTGGGGGTATATTTTAAGCTTCCAAAGGGTACATGGAAGGTAAATATGTTTGAGACTTTACCTATTTGAGTATGTCTTTATTCTGCTTTTCATTTGATTAAGATTTTGGGGATAGAGTTCTAGGTTGCAGATCACTTTCCATCAGAATTTTGGAGCTATTCCTCCTTCTTGTTTACTGCTGAGAAGTTTAATCCATTAAGGCTCTTGATTACTTGCTTGCTTGTGGTGCAGGAGAATTGAACCTAAAGCCTTATACATACTAAACTTGTGCTCTACCACTGAGGTACATTCCCAGTTCCCCAGCTCTTTTTCTTTTTGGCTGGCCTTGAACTCACTACGTAGCCTAAACTGGTGGGCCTCCTGCATCAGCCTCCTTCCTGAGTGCCGGGATTACAGGTGTGTACCACCACACCTGGTAGCTCCCTGACTCTTGGTTTAGATTGAGACTTGCTTTTCTTTTTGATAACTTTTGGGATTTTATTTTCTCCCCATTCTGAAATGTTGTGTTGTTGTGCATTGTTGAAAGTCTTTATTAATGTGCTAAGTTGAGGTCTCATAGGGCTCTTAAAAAGTGAAAACACAGATGCACACACAAAAATTTGAAAACACATCTTTAATTAGTTTTGATAATTTGTTCCCTTGTACTTTTTGTTTTCTTTTTCTGGCCCTTCTGTTAATTGTTTGATATTCTTCCCCCCCTCCCTGATTTACTTCTTTTTGTTCTAATAATTTATGGTCGAGATCTCCAGTCCTGTTTTCCAGCTCTTAATTAGAAATTTTTACTTTTGCTATCATTTTTCATTTATAAGCATTTTTTTCTTATTCTCTGAATGTCTCTTTTAATAGTACTTGTTCTTGTTTTATAGCAGTATTACCCTTTTAAAGCTCTCTGAGGATATTAGAGTTTTGGTTTTGTTTTTTTAAGTGTTTTAGCTGGGTGCTGTGGTGCAATCATGTAATCCCAGCACTCTAGGAGGCTGAGGCAGGAGAATAAGTTTTAGCCCACCCTGACAACTTAATGAGCAAGACCCTGTTTTAAAATAAAAAATAAAAAGGGCCAGGAATATAGCTTGGTGCTAAGGTCCTGGGTTCAATCTCCAGTACTACAAAGACAACTAAAGTGTTTTCCTTCACTTTCAGTGCTGTCTCTTATTTCTCCCAGGCTTCTTTTGTTTGTTTGATGTTTCTTGGTGTTTTAGAGTTGACTGATTGATGGGACTTGTTGACTGGTATGTTCTTAATGAGTAACCAGGTAGTGGTGGTTGGTTTCTCCAGAGTGGGACTGGCCAGCCTCCTTCCTGTGGCCTTTGAAGCCTGGTGACCAGAGCTCTGGCATTGCCAAGCAGGATCTGGGACAGTGGGGAGGGAGGGATTAATTGTTCATTATGCTAGATTTCACTTTATTCCCCTGTTTTCCCTGAGGCACATTGTCTTCAGCCTCATGGGTACCTGAGGACTTCCAGCCAGTCTCATTTTCAGCCTCATCTTGTACCACTTCTTCCCCTCCCAAGCTTTTCAGTGGTTTGCTGTACAGTTTACCTTGTTTCTTATTGTTCCCCATTCCCTACTGGTATTTACAAGAAAGTAGCTGAAATTTAATTTAAATTATTTTATTATTATTATTTTTGCAGTGCTGGCGATTGAACCCATGAAATTTACATAGCACCAAGGTGACTAAATAGCTCATAGAACCACAAAAATTTAGAACCGAAAAAGAATTTAGAATCTAGAATGTCAGCCCATTTTATAAATGAGTAAGCCAATTCAGTGTAGTTAAATGAACCTAAAGTCATGTAATAAGCTATGAATGGAACTGGATCTGTGACCTCATTTTCTAGTTCCCTAATTAATAAATGCATTGGTAACATCTGATATTTAATTAAATGTTCTCATTAATCTAAATTTAATCAGCGGGTACTTTTTGTTTCATTCCTGTTGAAAATTTTTGTACTGTTTTGGCATTAGTAACTAGTTATAAATTTTCTTTCTTTTTCTTTCTCCCTTCCCTTCTTCCTTTCCTTCCTTCCTAATAAATTTGAAGCTTGAATATTTTGGGCTTTGTAAAACAAAACAACCCAAAACAAGAAACTAAACTGGCTAATGGTTTCTTGGAAGATAATGAGCATCAGAGATGCTAGATTATAGGTAAGAAAAAAATGTAGGTAACTCTACTTAAAGGGCTCTAATTTCAATTTTTTTTTTTTTTTTAATATCAGGGATATGGGCGGGAATTTAGCTCAGTGGTTAGAGTGCTTGCCTTGCAAGCACAAGGCCCTGAGTTCGATCCCTGGCACCAAAAAGAAAAAAAAAAATCAGGGATACGATATATTTGGGTGATTTTATTTTATTTTATTTGTTTATTTTGCCTTACTATAGAATGCTGGGGGATTTAGCTCAAGTGGTACAGCGCTATGCGCAAGGCCCTGAGTTCCAGCTCTAGCACCCCCCCCCCCACAAAAAACAAACAGTAGAGTGCTGACCTAGGTGGGTCCTAGTTAAGATTTTGTGGTTAAGATTTTGTGGTTTGACTATTCAAAGATTATTGCTCAAAATAGCTTTTAAAAATATTTTTTATTTTAGTACATCTTTCTAGTACTTAATGATTACATTCATCCTAGGGAATTGGTACGTGTACATGACATATCTTAATTGTTTTTACTTCCCCTCCCTCCCTCCTTAGAGTATCTCTGAAGTAAATTATCTGTTTCAAAGATTGTCCTCCATTTCTGTCACTTACTTAGCTCCTTTTGGGGGGGTGGGTGCTGGGGATCGAACTCAGGGCCTTGCGCTTGCTAGGCAAGCAATCTACCACTTGAGCTAAATCTCCAAGCTCACTTACTTAGCTCTTGGCAGCTATTTCTAGAATAGCTATACGGATTAGTGTTTTAAGAAGTTGCTACTCCAGGTAAAGCTGTTGCGGGTAAGTTGAGCTACAACTCCTGTCTCAGAGTTAAAGAGTATAAAGCCAGATGCCGTCCTTTTCTTCACCCTACTTTCCGTGCTCAAGGGAGGACAGGCAGGCATCTTAGAGGCTACTCCTTCTCCAAGATTTGCCTTTACCTCAGGGCGATGGCAGATAGTCTGATAATGGGGCTGGTTTGTGTTTTTCCACAGGAAAGAATTAGTGCTAAACATACTTTGTGCTGGAATGAACCATAACTAACCTGCAGGCTGGGTTGAGTGCTACCTCATACCCATCGCTTGCTTTTATCCAAAGTAGAAATTGTGGTCTCTGAATTTTATGTTATTTAATTTATTTAATGTTTAGGTGTTTTAAGACAGGATCCCACTATCTAGTTCAGGCTGACCTTAAACTGACTATATAGCCCAGGCTGACCTTGAATTTACACTGGTCCTCCTACCTCAGCCTCCTAAGTGCTGAGATTACAGGTGTGAACCATCGCATTTAGTTCATGGTCTCTGGATTTTCGAGAGGACGGATGTATTGTACTCACTGGCATTTCTGCCTTTGCCTGTTTCTGCATTGCCACCTGGCTGCCATTAGAGGGAATTCACTACAACTCTGAGTCCCTGCTGGGAGCCCAGAGGAGCTATCCCTGTTTTCAGGATGGGCCATGTGTTCTTAAAACTTAAAACTACTACCCAGATTTCCTTTTATGACTTGTTCAGTCAGAGGCAGCTGGGAGAATGCATTGGAGAAGCATTACTCACCAGCAGACGTAGTGGCCCTGGCTGCTGGCAGGTAGTTGGGGCTGTGCTAGGAATGAGTCAGCTTGGGGAATGGAAAAATTGCATGGTACTGGGGGGCAGGGGATGGGTTGTGTGCCAGCGATTGCTCCCTCTCTGCTCTTTTCTTTGTAAGGACTCATCACAAAGCTGTAAACACTGAGGGTCCAGTTGGGGCAGGCATTACACCAGCCACCTGTAAGATGCTGTTTTCCATGAAAGGAATGAGCAGACTGGGCACAGCGTTGTTGCCTTCTGTGTCATGGGTGTATACAGATTTTGAAACAAGTTGAGCCTGTATAATAATGATGGTTCTATGTGTATTTTACTAGAATAAGAACAAGTCTCTCCTTTGTCTTGGCTATAAAATTCTTTCTTCTGTGTCTTTGTCCAGTAGGGGTCACTGGGGGTTTAGGTTCTAAATGAGAGAAACTGTCACTAATCCTAGGGAGGACCAATCAGATGTTCTGTCTTTGTCATGGTCTCTTTGTACCTTGTGTACTCTTTTAAAAATGGAATTAGAGCAGAAACAAAAGGTGTGAATTTGTATTAAGAACTTCATGGGTAGCCAGTCATGGTGGTGCATGTCTGTAATTCCAGTATTTGGGAGGCTGAGGCAGAAGGATTGCTTTTTGAGTTCCAGGCCAGCCTGGACTACATAGTGAGTTCAAGGCTAGTCTGGACTGCATGTCGAGACCTTGTCTCAAAAAACAAAGAAACTAAAAAAAAAAAAAAAAAAAAGAACTTCATAAGTTTACTGAGTATTTGAAGAACCAATTCTTCCAGATGATAGGTGAAGAAAGAAGTCAAGTCTAAGATAGAATTGGTTTTATGACTAAAGTTTGAGGAGCAATTTTTTAAAAAATGAAAGAAGGAAAGAAAATTTGTTTTAAGCATTTGATATATGCCTACATACTTACATACATACAGGTAATCCTTATTTAATCTTGATAGTCATTCAGAGAAACATTTTTATATACACTGTACATAGCAGGAACCTTAAATACAGAAATAGTAGGTGGCTTTCCCCGAGGTCCCTGAATCATTACTGATGACGAGGGGAGTTCCTGTTAGGCATGTTTCATTTGACTTTGGTCCTTAAACTCCAGGTAAGGGGTCATGAAAGCATTTTTTATCAGACAGGAAGTAGAGCTGCTCGGTGGACCCTCCTGAGGAAGACTAGTTTGTTGTGGATTAGTGTGCTGACCAGCCCCGAGGGTGACGGGTAGAAAGGAGCCGGCAGGGCTGCCTTTGTCTGCGGCTGACAGATTCTTCCTTCTTTTCATTTGGGCTTACTGCCAGGACCTGGAAAACTCTTACTGAGATCTAAAATTGGCTGTCTGCGTGCAGAGCCTGGTTTCTACAGATAGTTTGTCTTCCTCTCTCATGTTGGCCTGGGCTTTGGTTTTGTTTTGTTTTGTTTTTTTGAGACAGAGTCTCACTATATAGGCCAGGCTGGCCTTGAATTTGCAGTGATCATCCTGCCTCAGCCTCCCAAGTGCTGGGATTACAGGCATGTGTCACCATGCCCGGCTGGGTTCTTTCTCTGACCTTGAATTTTGCTTCCTGTTGGCAGACACAGGCCTGCCAGGTTACCTCACTGTTGAGCTCCTGACCCCTTTATGAATCCCATGGCTACATAAAACCCTGCTGCTGTTCTGCCTTCTTGTATTAAGTGTCTCTAGGGAGCTAAGGTTGGTCACCTGTTCTTAGCCAGGCCATACTAAAGATACTTCAAATCGAGACCATTTTGCTTTTGGCTTCTATCTGGAAAGCATTTTAAAAATACATGTAGGCTTGATAGGGGTAAGATGCTAACTCTTCTTTACTGTGCATTCCCTGGGAATGAGAAATATTTCTGGACAAAAATAATACTTGTGGACAAGATGCAGGAGCAATCCCCATAGACAGAACTTCTTTCTTTGTGTCTTTTCTCTCTGTTTTTTGATATGTTGACTGCCAGAGTTTCCTGGAAAAAATTAATAGCTAGATCTTATTATTTTATTGGGGGAAATGGTCAGTATTCTAGAGAGAGGGATTACTAGAAATGGTAATACGGCTATGGAGGTTGGTGAGATGCCCTCTTCCTTTCCCTTTTGGAAACAGTGCACTCTGATTTATCCATTGAGTTGGTGGCTTGGCGTGGTAAACACTTGGGCCACTGTGTTCTCTCACTGTAGCCCACTTTCTCCTGTAGCATGCTTCTTTTCCTACTTCTATGTGGGTCAGATTCACTCTGCAGAGCCTGTTTTTCCTACCTTGACTTTCTTCTCTTACTGGTCACTGAAGGTGGCTCAGTGCTGTGCTAGGGCACAGAGCTCTTGTGCAACCATGACAACAACAGTAGTTAACATTATGAATCAGTATTTAATGTCAATAGCGAAGGCTTACTGTGTGCCAGATACTCCACGTGCTTTCTCACTTAACCCTCATGGTAACCCTGCAATGTGGTGATGTTACTATCCTCATTTCCTAGACAAAGAAACTGAGGATTAAAGAGCTTAGGTAATTGATTCAGTGACACACAACTAGAGATGATGACGTCAGAATTTGATTCTAGGTTTAGTTAACAGATTATGATAAGGGTCTTGGGCAGAGAGACAGAGAGGCACATGGATTTAAGAGTTGAGTGTTAGAAATGCCATCTAGAGCATCTCCCACTTTATTTTGTAGCCTTACTCCTTAGCTTTACTTTCCTTTTTCTTTCTCTTTCTCAAAGGTTAAGAGCTTCAGTTGCTAAGCTGGGCCAAAAGGCTACCCAGAGTTTGTGGATGTTGGGCAGAATCCATTTCTGGAGAGATATCCAGAAGTATATTTTCTGAATTAATAACTAGTTCCTTTTTTGCTTGTGTGTCAGGGATCGAATTTAAGGCCTTGTGCTTGCTATATAAGCACTCTAACCACTGAGCTAAATCCCCAGCCGGAAACTGGCGTGATGGCGCACACGTGTAATACTAGCACTTGGGAGGCTGAGGCAAGAGGATCGCTGAGAGTTTGAGGCCAGCCAGGACTACATAGTGAGTTCAAGGCCAGCCTGAACTACATAACGAGACTCTGTCTCAAAAAACCGGAGGAAAAAAAATACCCAGACAAAAATCTAACTTATTTCCACCTTCAAGGAAAAGGAAAACTTAATCTTGTATGCTGGTAGTCACTTTTTCCCTTAAATTTCCAGATAGATTTGGAAATTCACTGTTAAATTTGGCTTCTTTGTTTACAATTGTTATTTACCTATGTAGGGGAACATTTTGAGTTGTTTCTGCCATTAGATAAGTGACTTCTCAGACACTTGATTTTTGCTCTGCGTATGTGTGTGTGTGTTACCGGGGATTGAACCCCCAGCCTACCTTTTGGTTAAGCTACTAAATTGCGCAGGCTGGGCCTGAACTTGCCATCCCCCTGCCTTAGCCTCCCAAAGTACTGGGGTTACAGAATGTGCCATCACACCTGGCTTGTTGTATATTTTTGTGGTTAAAATAGATACATTCCTGTTTCCTATTATCTGTCTTTTATTCTGCTCTTTAATTTATTTATACTTTGAGTTTCCCGTATAAGAGAAAGTATGTGATATTTAAGCTTGCATGTCTGATTTACTTCACTTAACGTTATGGTTTACATTTGCAGGGAAATAGATCTTTTGCACATGGGAAGGGGACCAAGAGATGGAGGAAGGTAGGAGGGAAGAGGATGTAAAAAGAATTAAGATTTGTTATGTATATGTACCAACTCCTGATAAGAAATGTAATTATTATGTATTATAAGTATGTACTAATAAAAATTTTAAAATAATTGCATTCCCACAAGGAATGTTTGTACTCTGGGAATATGCATTCCCAGACTCAGCTTTGGACTGAAATTTGGCTTTTTCTAGTATGCACTCCCCTCTATAATTCATGATTGTACATTGTTTTTTAGACCCTACTCTTTTCCGTGAATTATTCACTCATTTCATAAATAGTTATTTAGCAACTAGAATTTTATAAAGGAGAGCAGACATTTCATCTAGCTTCAAAAACTTAATCTAGTGAGGGATTAAAACATGTTCTCACCAGTATTATAAAGTACTAAACATAAGAAACAGATAAAGTATAATAAAAGCTCAAGGGAGGGTGAAGTTTACTTCTAGCTGAAGTGGGGGGGAAGACCAGGGATAATCCTGTGGAAATGTTGGCTTTAAAAAAGGACCAGGATTTTGATATATAGAGATGGGAAGGAAGAATATTGCAGGGTTAGTGAGAAAAATACTGTGAAGCCACAAAATTTTGAACCTAATTTGCTGACAGGACATTGAATGTTTTAGAATGTAATTATGAATAAGCAATTTATGAAGCATTTAAGATGCTGCCAGTATGTTCTGGGGAGGTTAATCTAGTGGTGAATGAGGACAGGATTAGCAGGTGAGAGACTGGGATTAGGTAAATTATGCTAGATTATTTAGATGATAGGTAAATTATCAAGTGCCAAAGTTTGGTACAGTCTGATGAATATTTAGAGGTCTTTGTGGGCAGGTATTATTTGTTGCTCCTTTAAATAATGACAATAGTAGTAATTATTGAGCATACATTAAGAACATTAAGTGCCTTAATTTATTTAATCCTTCATATAACTCTATCAGAGCTACCTATCTGTCTATCTATCTGTCTATCTATCTACTATCTATTGGTTTATTTATGGGTACTAGGGATTGAACTCAGGGCCTTGTGCTAGCTAGGCAAGCGCTCTACCACTGAGGTAAATCCCCAACCTCCTAGATAGAGAGCTGTATTATTATTTTACAATAAGAAATTGAGATTCCCTTAAATTGATTAACTTGCCCGTGTGTTTGTGTGTGTGTGTGTGTGTGTGTGTGTGTGTGTGTGTAATTTGAAGCCTTCTGTTTTTGTGAGCACATTTTCCCTTCTAGATTTCGGTCTTTTAACTATGCTACATCTTAAATTTTTAGTCTGTGTCTGCTGAAGTTATGCTGCTTGTTGATAATATTTTGAAACCAAGTAAAACTCAATAGCAGTTTAAATAAAACATGCAGCATATCTTTTTGTGGGCTTGCTTTGATCTTATTCACAAACACTAAAGTGGTTCTGAGGTGTTGCCTTGTTTTGAAATTGCTTGTGGGTAACAGTTGTGGGAGACTGCCCTAAAGTCTGAGTGTTGCTTCTACAAGGCTTATTTGATGGTTTGGGGCCCTGCCCATCTGCTGATAGTGAAGGGTATCCTGGGGAGTGCTAAATGTGACTTTAAATGGCTTATTCTTTTTATAATAAATGATCTCTAAAAAGAGAACTAGTCTCTGTCTCCTGCCAGTTTCTAACCACTTCCTGTAAATGACAGTGTACAGATCCATCTTAGTTTTGCTAAGTGAAACATCCATTTTATTTTCACAAAGGCATTCCCCTCCCTTTCTCTCTTCCTTCATACATACGTGTATACATGTCCCCCAAGAGGCCACAAACAAACCTTTTACCTGTCATATGTAGAAAAGTGATGTATCCAAAGTATAGCATCTAGTCTTAGGAAAATATTATAAAGGCTGAGTGACCCTGGATTTCTTTCACTGTCTCCTCTAATAATAAAGGCCAATTCAGAATGTACCTTGGTATTCAAGTGCTTCGGATTTCCCTCCCAAATGTCCTAAGTATATTTGGCACAAGTGTGGTTTACGATTTGCTGATGACAGTACAGTTTTATAACCTATGCTAGCAGAAAAGGGTAGAGAAATGGCTTTCTCTTTGGGAACTGAAAATATGGCAAAGGTGTGTATGGCTGTGAAATGGTGACATAAACTGCTCTGGCATGTAATGTGGTTGAAGTTAAAAGTCTTTTTTTCTTTTGGTGGGGGTAGTGCTGGGGATTGAACTCAGAAGCAAGCACTCTACCATGGAGCTAAATTCTCAACAGCTAAAATTCTTTCTTTAGAGCCTCGAAGAACTATTGAGATACTAAGCCTTGTAAAAGAAGTATTTCAAACTGTAAATATTCCAGATCGCTTAACCTGGAGTTAGTGTACTCATTATACCTATTTTGCCAGAATCTTTTAGCAAAGGGAGGCAGTATGATAAAATACATTGATTTGAGGATTGGAGATTTAGCTCACATGGTCGAGCACTTGCCTACCAAGTTCAAGGGCCTGAGTTGGCAGGCCCCCCCCCAAAAAAAAAACCACATTGATTTGAAGTCAGTTAGATACACGTTCGGGTAGTTAATTCATCTTCTATCACACTTTGTGACCTCAGCAAAGTAATTGAATTTTTCTGAGTCTTAAATTCTTAATGTATATAATGGGGACAACAATATATACCTCCCAGGGATATTTATAAGGATTAAATTAAGTAAAAAGTGAAGGTACTTTATAGTAGCTGCTTAATAAATGTTAGTTTTCCCTACCGACTCGTCCATCTTTGGACATCAGGGGCAGGGAGCTTCTCTGCTGCTCCACAGTATGGGGAGTGTTGCCAGTAATTGTTTTGTCCGCGGTATCTTGCATAGGCTCTGTGTGTTTTAATTTGCAAATGAATGAAATTGTCTGTTTAATCAGAGAGGGAGCGCCAGCTTAGTCTGTACTGGACCACATCATTAAGTTTTCCCCTAGATTGCTTGTTCCCCTTAGCAAACACTTACTGCATTTCACATGCCAGGAGAGTTCTATTTTGACCCTACATCCCTCTTTACTGCTCCCTTTTACAGTAAAATGTTTTTCTTTTCTTTCTTTTCTTTATTTGTTTTAACAAACCCTTGTGTTGAGGGCTGATTTTCAGTAGATCGCAGTGAGGGAGCTGCTGTGCTGTGTATGAAACCCCAAGCCAGAAGCTGGTCGTGCGCCAGTGGTTTAGCCCAGGTTCCCCATGAACGTGGAACGTGGAGCATGGAGCATGTCTTACATCACGGCCAAGAGGGCGGCCCCCTTTCCCGCTGCACTGCGTTTCCTAGGACTGAGGGCTCACTGTACCGACCCAGGTACCGGCACCACCTGCACGTGCACCAGGTGGCTTGTACAGCAAAATATTTTGAAAGTTGTTTTGTTGTCACCAATTCCTTTCTCTCATTTGGTCTCGAATTTATTATATCATTGGAATGCCACACCCTGGGCCTGGTCCCAGCCATCATCATTTCTTAGAAGCAATTTTCACTTGGATTTCTGTAACATCATACCTGGTTTCCCTCCTCTCCACAATTGCTCTCCAGAATATTCTGTTCTTCACATAGCAACAAGAGCAACCCTCTTAAAACCTAGGCTAAATCATGTCACTTTCCCACATAAAACCCGGAAAGGCTTCCCCTTTCACTTAGAATAAAAGCAAAAAGCTTAACAAATGACCTGCGTGGCCTTAGGTGATCCGACCCCCTCTCTGGCCTTACCTCTTGCTATTCTTCTTTTCTCCCTTTTAGCTCCAGTTATTCCAGCTTTCTTGATGCTGCCTGTACACATCAACCATACTTCTGCCTCAAGGTCTTTGTACTGGCTGCTTTGGGCTCATCCTTTATTCAGATAGCCATAGGACTTTCTGTTCATGTTCTTTAGGGCACTGTTCAAATGCCACATTTTTGGAGAGCCTTCTCTGACCATATTTTGTAGGTGTACACTGTCACTGTCACTGGCACCCCTTTCTTCTCTTCACCTCTTTTGGTTTACTTTACCACAGTATTTTTTGTTTGATTTTGTTTTTTTTGTGAGATAAGGTCTTGCTATGTAGTTTAGGCTGGCCTTGAATTCACTATGTAGCCAAGGCTGGCCTCAGCCTCCTGAGTACTGGGATTGCAGGAGTGTACCACCATGCCTAGCTCTCCGTAGTATTAATGTGACAAACTATATATTTATTTGTTTGTATTTATTTTCTGTCCTCTACTTGTGAGGATAGGGTCTTTGTTTTATTCTTTACCATGTCCCTGGGACCTACAACAGGGCCTGGCACATAGTATGAAGTGAATATTTGATGAATGAAATGTAGATTGGTGCCCAAGTATAGATGATCTTGGTGCTAGATTTAAAAGTTCCTATTAGTTCCTCCGTCAAGAGCTATTTGTTATCTCTTTCTCTATAGCAGGTTATTCAAATCTAAAGCCCTTCCATTTTATTAGGAAAAAGGTAACAACAGATATGTAAAGCAGTTTGCATTTTTTAATGCTTGGGAGAGTACAGCAGCTATAGTTTAACAGACATCTTAGAAACAAAGAGCTAGTCTGGTAGGCAGATGAATCTATGTAACTTTTACCTTCTCTGAGGAGAGGGTGCCGGACATCACAGAGGACATTAAATGTGTTCTTCAGTGTTAATGTTGTATCATATGTTGTACCATACTTTGTATCAGAGAAAAGTAGATACAGAGAGACCCAGTGGTACTGTGAAACCTTTGCATATTCAATTTAGGTTGTGTAAACTTTCTAGCCTTTAAATGTGTTTTGTTAGGTTTGTTGATGAATAATTTATAACACTCACCTTTCTATGTGTACAATTTAGTGAGTTTGGACAAATGTATACAGTCATGGAACTGCTGTCATAATAAGCACATAGAACATTTCAGCACCCCTTTTCAGGTCCCTTGTGCCCCTTTGCAGTCAGTTCTCTTCCTTCATCCCCATTCCCCTCTGATATCCATCACTGTAGTCATTTTCTGGACTGTCACATAAGTGGAGTTGTGCAGTTACATAGCCTTTTGTGTTTGGCTTTTTTCTTGTAGAATATTGCTTTTGAGATCACCCATGTCATTGAGTGTATCAGTAGTGGTCCATTGTATGGATGCAGTAACTTTGTAAGTTTACCAGTTGATAGACATTTGGGTTGTTTCCTAGTTTTTGTTTATTTCGAATAATGTTACTGTAAACATTCATATACAGCTCTTTGTGTGGACGTAAGTATTTTCATTTGGGAAAACACCTAGGAGTGAAATTGCTGGTATGTGTATTGTTATTAATTTTCTAAGAATTTACCGAGATTGTTTTTGAGAGTGTGTGCCCATTTGTATACCCATCTGCAGTGTCTGAGAGTTACGTTTGTTTCACAGCCTTGCCAAGACTTGGCATTATCAGTCTCTTTAAATTGAGCCATTCTAGTTGGTGTATAGTAGTAACGAGTCTTCAGTTGCTTTTACTATGCCTGTGCCCTGTTTGTGGAAGGCTTTGCTTTTTGCTGTCCTCGAATTCCTGAATGGAACTCAGGAAAATGAGTGATGGAAATCAGGTACCTTTTTCAATCCTGGAAAAGTCTCCTGCTGCCCCGTCCCCCAGTACTCTGCTCTCCTGATCATCTCATGTCCGGTGTTTCCTGGGGTCTGTTCTCTGTGCAGTCTGTGCAGTGGCGCCCTCCTCTGGGTTGTGGCTGTGGAGGGGCTGAGCTCCTGCTGGGCCAGGGCGCTCCCTGCAAGAAGTTCCCTAGTGCCTCTGTGACATTTTTCTTCTGGCTGCATCCTGAAGTCTAGCATTCCAAGGGGCCTGGGAATGGAAAGTGTGGAGTGTGACGTCCTCTGGCACCCTCCCTTCTTGTAGAAGGGTCTGAGGTTTGTTTGTTTAAGCTGACTGAGGATGCCCAAGATAGAGGTTTGAGTCAGAGGGACACTGGCTTAGGCACTCCTTTCTCTTCTCCTTGTTCCTCCTTCCCTCGCCCCTCCCCCACGGCCAGACCAGTTGTTTCCTGGGCTTTGTCTGAGATGCACTGTACCGTTTTAGTCCCAGGCTACTACTGCTTGCTGAAAAGCAGTCAGAGGCGAGATGGAGGAGAAGCCAGCAGGAAGTTTCTGACACTAAGCCCCCGGCCTCTGCCTCTGTGCTGATAGTGCAGGACAGCAGTAACCTCAGGAGAAAGGCATCCAGAGGCAGCGCTGAGCTGTGCTTGTGGCTAACTTAGGGAGAAGAAAGGACAGGCCTGGAAATGCCTCTTTTAGATTCATCATTTTTGCCACCAGCCATCTTTATTTTGACTCACATTTTTGGAGTTGCCGGTGTTCTGTACTGGAAGAGGTGTGCCAGAGGCAGAGCAGGTAACTAACTGGTCAACTGGTGTCCATTCTTTAATTAGCTGTGGGGCTCTGAGGGTGGACTGTGGGGCTGAGAGGGAACGCGGAGTTCTACCCACTTGCTGTCCTTAAAGGGCCAGCATGCCCGTCAGCTGGGGTGCCTGTTAGACTGGCCTGTGTGTGGATATACCAAAGAAACTGGACTCTGGGATCTCTGGGAAACATGGACTCTTTCTGCTCCCCAAGGTTGGCTGGCTGCAGGGTGCTGGTTAGATGAAGTGATGTCTGGGCCCAGTGCTGCAGGAAGTGGCTGCTCAGATCTTCCTTTCTTTACTTTCTTAATCTTTACTTTCTTTACTTTCTTAATCTCAAAACCCAAAGTAGTTTTTTTGGATCCTTATTTTTAACCAAACATACAGCAGCTCTATCATGTTCTTCCAGATACAGTTGTGAGAAGACTTGTGAGAGGTTTCTGGATTTGGTGTATTTGGGGGTGAGAAAAGGCAGAGGAAGAAGGGTCGTAAGAGGAAAGGGTTGAGTGGTATTCATACCGAGGTGCATCCTGGAACACTGGGGTCCTTGTGCTCTTTCTAGGGGGTGAGGGGGTGCTGGGGAGTGAACTTAGGGCCTTGCGCTTGCTAGGCAGCCCCCTCCGTATTCCTTTTGCTATGATTGATTCTGATCCTTTCCCCTGGGGCAGCTGTACAGTTCAGCTGTGTGTGTGTATCCAAGTCATCCTGTTTAGTGCTAGGGAGGTAACTGTTCTCTTCAAGGAATTGGGCTCTGAAAATTAAAACAAAAACAAAAACTTTTTTTAAAATGCTACCAGGGCTGGGGATTTAGCTCAGTGGTTACAGTGCTTGCCTTGCAAGCACAAGGCCCTGAGTTTGATCCCCCTCCCCCCCAAAAAGACTAAAATGGTACCAGGGTCCTTTTTCTATCCATATTGCTATTAGTTACATTGTGCTCCATTTACCTCTAACGGCCCAATGTGGGGATCAGCTCTGAGTTACATGAGTCTGAGTCACTATAGTTAGCTCACTACCTTTATGTCAAGGCATTCGGACATTTGTTACTGTCTCTTACAAGTTAAAATGGAGATTTGATGACTTACTACTTAGCAGGGTCCCAGGTTTGCCTCAGACTCACAGTGATCCTCTGGCCTCCAGAGTGTGGGGGATACAGGCTTGCAACCACGCCGGTGTATCCCTTAGCTTTTCATTAGAAGTTTGTGAATGACAGAATTAGATTATTCAGTCATTCTCCAGTCTCCTTTCCAGTAATTCCCAGAAAAAGCTTTTGACTAAATATTGTAGTCAAGATCTCAGTCTGTGTCTCTGTCAGGAGAGACAGACAGACATTTGGAAATATGTTTGCTTCTGTGATGGTACCCCATAGTGGCTTTCCTTTTATTTTTCCTTTTTTGTTTCACTTTTTAATGTGCTTTTTAATGTGTTTCACTTCTTTTTTTTTTTTTTTTTTTTTTTTTTTTTTTTTTTTTTTTTTTTTTTTTTTTTTTTTTTTTTTTTTTTTTTTTTTTTTTTTTTTTTGGTTCTGGGGATCAAACTCAGGGCCTTGCACTTGGTAGGCAAGCACTCTGACCACTGAGCTAAATCCCCAGCCCCTGTGTTTTACGTTTTTAATGTGTTTTTTCTTTTTTTGGTGTTTCTATATTTGAGCTTAGAAAGAAACACTATCAGGCTTGAGTTATTTTGTCCTATTGTATATCATACATAATGAAAAAATATCAATTGACAAAGGCTGCTACCTTCCTTTCCCATTGTATTATGGTAATGACATTTCAAGCCACTAATTCATATTTTGGATTTTCTATAGAAAAGAGCCGTTAGCCTTTTAAGTGCTTTCATTTTTGTTTTAAAAATACTAATTTCATAAACAACAATGAAATACATTGAAATCAAAAGAAAAATGCATCGTGAAAGCTTTTTATTTACCTAAAACAGCTTTGACTCTACTACCTAATAGCTGTATTAGAAATGTGCTATGTTCAGTTTATCTGTAAAATTAGAGCTTTTTTTTTATATAGTACTGGCAATACTAGAAACAAGGAGTTTTCTGTCACTGAGCTATATCCCTAGCTTTTTATTTAGTTTTCTATTTATCTACTTATTTATTTAGAGACAGAATCTTGCTAGGTTACCCAGCTGGGACTTGAACTTGCAGGACTTGAACTTGTGATCCTCCTGCCTCAGTCTCCCTCAGTGCTGGGATTACAGGCAAATTCGGGCTTTTCAGTTGTCTTTTCAGTTGGAAACTATGGATACCAAATCTTCCATGGAAATACTTAAGAGATTCTGAGCTTATATTACTGTTTCAATTTTAGTATGTATTTTGTTTATTTACAAATGTTTTTCAAAAAATAATTTGTGGAGTTAGGGATTTAGCTCAGTGGTAGAGTGCTTGGCTTGCAAGCACAAGGCCCTGAGTTCAATCCCCAGCAGCACCACCCCCTGAAAAAATTTGTATACTCTGTAATTACTACCTGACAATTGGATATGACTGAATAGTTTCTCCACCATCTCCTGTGCATATTTGTACTAGTCATAAATGTACACATGATTAAAAATATGAGGACTAGGGTTGGGGATTTGGCTCAGTGGTAGAGCACTTGCCTAGCAAACGCTAGGCCCTAAATTAGATCCCCAGCACCAGGAAAGATAAATAAATAAATAAAATAAAAACATGAGGATTATCTGCCAGGTGTGGTGTTGCTCACCTGTAATCCCAGCACTCAGGAGGCTGAGACAGGAGGATTGCTGTAAGTTTGAGGCCGACCTAGGCTACATAGTGAGTTTAAGATCAGACTAGACTACATAGTGAGACCCTATCTCAGAAAAACAAAAAGTTAGTTAATTAATTAATAAAGGCTCTTCTGGCCTTTTTTCCCCCCCTAATTAGAATATACTACACAATATATAGGTTGTGTGCATAACAGATTCCAGGCAAGGCTCAATTTTGTGGGGCCAGGTGTTCAGTCCATAATGCCCAGTGAATGAGTTTGTGTAGTTCAGGCTGACTCTGTTTTTGTTGTTGTTTTACCTTTTTTCTCCTTTTTGGTGCCAGAGATCGAACTCAGGGCTTTGTACTTGCAAGGCAAGCACTCTAACCACTGAGCTAAATCCCCAGCCCCTTGGGCTGGCTTTTGAACTGACTATATTGCCCAGGCTGGCCTCAAACTCGAGGTGATCCTCCTGCCTCAGCCTCCCAAGTGATGAGATTATAGGTGTGCGCCACTACTACTGGCTAGGTATTCAGTTTTGAAACAAACATTTCTTCAAATCTTTCAGGTTTTTGTATCAGTTTGAGTAATAATTCTGACATTACCAAATTGTATACTGTCATTTGTTTTTACTTCTTTGTATGATTAAGATTGTCTGCAGTAACAACATAGAAATAAACTAGACACTGAGACTGATATGACTACAATTAATTATTCTCTCAGTTTCAATCAGAATTAAATTAGTTATGTCATTTGGCTTTAAATAAGTAATGTAAATTTGAATGCTTAAACTTGATTTATACAATTAAATACTGGTTTTATATGTTTAAACTAAGTATGTTGAGTTCAATATACAATTTTTAAAACTGGTATATTAAAGTTGAAAATCATTAGACTGGATTTCTCTAAAGAGTCTTTTAGCACTGCAAGTTCTGAGATCTTGTCCAGTAAATCCTCAGTATGTTTGCATAGTTTTTTTTGTTTTTTTTGTTTTTTTTTTTTAATTTCACACACTTTTTTTCCTCGTAGTCCTGGGGATCTAGCCTAGGACTATACCTTCAGCCTATTTCATATACTATTCAAGTTGATAGCATATTCCATTTTGCCTTTAAGAGTTGGAAGAGACCTTACACATTTAATTACCTTAGTGGGTCCTACTTAGTCTTATCCCTGTCAGAAGTTATTCTTCCTTTACTTGAAGGTCTGTGATTGGCAACTAAGAAGTTTGTTCTTCTGTCTTGTCTTTTCTTTCTTTCTTTCTTTCTTTCTTTTTTTTTTTTTTTTTTTTTTTTTTTTTTTTTGAGACAGGGTTTCGCTGTGTTTTCCAGGCTGGCCTTGAACTCACTGTGTAGCTCAGGCTGGTCTCAAACTCGTGGCAATCCTCATGCCTCAGCCTCAGCCTCCTGAGTGCTGGGGGTCACAGGTGTGCACCACTTTGCCTAGCTAGGGAATTCTTTCTTCGTGAAACACCTTTGTAACTCATACCTCTTAGTCCATTCTTGCCGCTTTCTTTTTTTTTTTTTTTTTTTTTTTTTTTTTTTTGGTGCTAGGGATCGAACACAGGGCCTTGTGCTTACAGGGCAAGCACTCTAACCACTGAGCTAAATTCCCAGCCCCTCTTAGTCCAGATTCTGCCTAGCAAAGATCAAATCTGCTCCATCTTTGTAGGTGTTAGGCCAGCTTATATTTGAAAATGCCTCTCGTCTCTGGGTTAGACACCTCCCTTTCAATTAGTACATATACTTCCCTACCTCTTTAACATTCTAGTACTCCCTTTGGACAGTTAAATTTTTTGTTTTCTCTTTGAAAATGTGTGGTGGTCATGTGGGGGGTGTGGGAAGGAGCACAAAAGGAGGTGTGGCAGAGAGGTAGTGAAGGAGTCACTGATCACAGTTGAGGATATGTGGCTTCTACAGCCACCTTCCTACATTACAGTCTCTTTAGCAGATGTAAACAAGCCACAAGGCACAGACAGTTTGTACTAAAGCCATATAATTTCTAAAAGGCGGAGTTTAAAACTCAGTTAGGGCTGCGGATTTAGCTCATTGGTTAGAGCTCGAGCACAAGGCCCTGAGTTCGATCACCAGCAACAACAACAACAACAACAAAACAAAACAAAACAAAAACTCAATTAGGATTTTAAATTTAAAATTTAATTTAAATAAACAAATTTTAAATTTTAAATTTAATGTGCGCTGCCTACACTTGCATTCACAAACATTGTCTCATTATTCTCCAAATCTCTTACTGTCTTCATGTGTTTTTTCCTCTGGCCCTTTGAAATAACCTCCTTCCCCCACCCTATCCCATCTTGTGACTCTAGTCATGGTGATTTTTCTAGAACACAAACCAGTCTGTGTCACTCTCCTGCTTAAACTCCATCTAGGTCCCCTCTGCTTCTAGAAGAAAGTTCAGCCTCTTCAGCATGACATGAGAGGGTTTTTATGATCTGTCTCTTGCCTGTTTCACAGGTTTAATTTCCTGTCTTGGCCTTACAGCACCCAGCATTCTAGAGTTATTTAAAAATGTGTAGTTCTCTTCCTGAAATCCTCTCTTCACTTGGGCCGCTTGGTGTTTGTCTTTCATGACAACCAGTTACTGCCCCTCAAAGTCTTCCTTCCTTGAAACTAGAGTTCCTTTTCTGTGCTTCAATGGCTTCCCTTCCTTAACACAGTGCTTACTTCTGTGATCCCATCTTGCCATCTTTCTTAGTTAGCATCCCTCTCCTGCCATTAGTTGGATTCTATTAGGCTGTAAGATCTTGGAGAACAGGGACTCTCACTCACCGGAGGACTTTAAGTGCTCCAGACAAAACAGGTGTCTATAAATTTTACTTGAATAAATAAATGAAAGAATTAACATAGCATTAACTGTAAGCTGTAGTGAGAATCACACCCTGTTTGTGTGTGTGTGTGTGTGTGTGTATTTGTTTGTTTGTGCTGGGGATTGAACTCTGGACCTTGCGCTTGGTAGGCAAGCACTCTAACCAGTCAGCCAAATCCCCACCCCTTCTTGTGTGTGTGTTTAGAAGGCTTTGCTTGTTTGATGTGTACCCTAGGGTAGATAGAAGTTAACTGAATAGTGCAGAGTTGCCCTGTGTTTTAATTTATACTACTTTTCATTGTAACAGCATAAATAGAAAAGGACTTTATGGTTACCTGAGAAGAACATTTGAGGTTTTTTTTGTTTTGGGTTTTTTGTTTGTTTGTTTTTGTTTTTTGTTGGTGCTGGGGATTGAGCTCAGGGCCTTGTACTTGCTAGGTAAGCACTCTCCCACTGAGCTAAATCCCCAAGCCCTTTGAGGGGTTTTTTGTGTGTGTTTCTGAAAAGGAAAAACCTTCCCTCTCTGGAGTTTTTATTTATTTATATATTTTTTATTGGTAAAATGAAAGGTTTAGGAAGTCTGATCTCTTAAATTTCTCTCTATTCCCAGCATCCTACTAGGAGGATCAGACATACTCCTTGGATCTGGAATGTATGAAGTGCAACCCAAGACAGCATCACCTTTCTTTTTTTTAAAGCAGTCTGTTATTCTGTGGGGTCGTATTAAACTTAAAATCATTTATAAAATAACCAAACATTATTGTGAATTGTGGTCTCTCCTCTAGTCACTGCTGTGCCTTTGGTCTTTTTGAACCTTAGGACGTGACTTACAGGTATCATAGTTACAACTTTTGGCCCATGAGATTTAATGCAGCCTTCCAGCTTTTCATACTTCTTTCAACTTTACTTTCTCTACTTATAGTATTAGCTGTGTGCCTTACATTTGTGTGATCTATAGATTTGTTAAGCATATAGCAGGCATTCAATAAAAAATTTTTTTTAAATTTTGGTGTCTTGAAACAGGGTCTCACTATGCAGTTCAGACTGGCCTCAAACTCGCAGTGATTCTGCTGCCTCAGCTTCCTGAGTGGTTGGGTTATAGGTGTGTGTCACCACATTTGGCTTTCAAAAAATATTTAAACCAGTGATCATATATTGACTATCTTTTCCCAAATAATTTTAGCATTAGATGCTTTAATCAAGGTGGGATCTTTTATCTTTTTATTCTTTGCTTCCCCTCACCCCCCAGATTTGTGCAGGGTAGTAGAAAAACCACTGAAGTTGGAATCAAAGGTCTGAGCTCTAAGTCCTGGCTCTTCTGCTCTCTCCTTATATGTAAATTTGAACAGATTGTTTAACTCCTCACAACTTCAAATTTTTAGTTTGTATGAGAAGAAACAAAACAAAGATCTCTAACTTTCTGTGATCCTGACTACAATCATGTATGTAGCCTGTGGTCGGCGGTAGTATGGAATTGTGGTTGAACACCTGGAGTCAGATTGTATTTTTATCATACCTGTGATCCTACCAACTGACGTTCATTTATGTGAGCCTGTTTTCTCATCTGTAAAACAGGGTTAATCATGTCCCATAGTTTTGAGGTGGTGGGTTTTTTTTGGTTTGTTTGTTTTTAGATAAGGTCTTATGTATTTCAGGCTGGCCTTGAACTCACTATGTAACCTGGGCTCACCTCAGACTTAATGGTGATCCTCCTACCTCAGGCTCCTGCTGAGGTTGTTGCTGGGTACCACCGTGTCCAGCTTGAGTTAGTTTTTAGAACACGTTTTACAAATGGCCAGAACTATATACAGTAGTGAGTCCAGACCTGATGAATGAGTTCCATTCTGGGAGAGTGTTTGTAAGTCACATTCATTCATAATCCAACCAACTGAATCTTACACAGTACACCTGTGAACGTTTGCCACTCGAATGTTCACAGGTTGGGGACTTATAGTAGTTGTCCTATTGTTACAGTTTTTCACAAAAAATATCATTAAAAACATGCTACCTTACTGTGGGCTGCTGGGACAAAACAAAATTTTATATTTGGCAATTAGGAAATTGTGACAGAACCAGTGTGGGAGCATATAAAGTTAATGGTATATTATGAATTGCTATTTTATATGTTAGAAGGAAAGATTTCTCTATCTTTTATATCCTTAATTGTAGGTAGTTTTGACTTTTTTTTCCCCCCTCTTTTTTAGAGACAGTGTTCCAGGCTGGCCTTGAACTTACTGTGTATCCCAGTCTGTCTTCAAAATCGTGGTGATTCTCCTGCCTCAGCCTCCCAAGTGCTGGGGTTATATGCCACCACACGTGGCTGATTTTGACATTTTAGAAAAGAAATTCAACATATAGCTTCAATTTTCTGTACTATTATAAGAAAGCCAATAGCTGTAAGTTCTCAGATAACTTCTAGCTGCATGTCTAATACTGGCTTGAACCTTTTCCTCCACTCAGCTGTTCAAGATCTACTAGTTGCAGCCAGATTCTACCTTTAACATGAAATGGTGAAAAGTTAGGCAAACATGGAGAATGGCCTAGATAAGCACCATGCCAGCCCATCTTCTCTGGATAATTAAGAGCTAACTAAAACAACAAACAAACAAACACAAAAAGAGCTGACTATCCTGAGCAAAGTGCTGTCCTCTTCTGTCACTAGCAGCTTCTCTTTTGAAGCCCAGAACCTATTTGGTATTTCTAAGAGTTGCCCCGTATATTTGTTTGAGGTGTACCATGAATCTCCATGCAGCTATAGCTAGGAATTTTTATTTCTTAATTTCCCTGAGAATATTGTACCACCCTATATATATATGGAGCTCTTACAGCCAGCTTAATTCTTCCAATTTAAGTCACTCTCAGACAGCAGAGTATAACAAAAGGCACAACTTTGGAGCTGGACAGATGAATATCTAATCTTGCTCAAGTTATTTAACCCTTTATATCTTATTATATTTTGTCATTAAAGTTGAAATGATCATTTCTTAGAAAATTGTTGTTGGGATTAAATGAAATGCTATTTAAAGTTCTTAGCACATTGCCTATAAACTAACAGTTAAAACAGATAATGTATTCAGTTAATTTTAGCTTAACTTAGTGCCATCTAACTGTACTAGAGACTGAAGTAGGAAAGCAAGAGGCCTTGCACACAGGGGATTTCAGTATGTTAAAAGAAAATGTTACTAAATATGAATCAGGAAATGCTTTTCCCTTTCTTCTCACTTCCCTATTTCTTACTTATTCTTTTTCTTAGGGCAAGGTAGCTTCTAGGAGGATGCTTCTCCAAGGCTAGAGAGTATGTAATAAGGGGGACAAACTGAGTACTGTTATCTCAGGTTATGGGGTGACCACCAGCTTAGTCAAGGAAGGATAAAGTCAGCTGTGTGGCCCTTTCTTAGTAACCAGTAACAGGATTATTAGGAGTTTGTAGGTGGGAGGGATGCCATGCTGGGAGTGAAGCCAGTTGTCAGGTGACTAGAGGTCACTTAAACCAAGGGGCCTGCTAGGCAAGCTGAGGTTTGTTTGTCTTCGCTTGTAGTCTTTGGGCTAATATCCAGACACTTGCATTCAAGGGTGCTGCCCCTCCCTCCCTGCCTTTGGAAACAGGTTTGAAAGCAGCATTAGCCCTAAAGAAGTTGTTCTGTTTAGGGAGCTACAGCAGAGGGCCGGTGACTAGACCCTTATCAGCTGGGCCTTTTCAAGTGGTGCGGGGCAGGATTGGATTGTCTGTCCTGCTGTCCATGGAGGCTGCGCTCTTCTAAGCCCTGGTTGGGTCAGAAATGTGAAGAAGCAATAGATGGGCTGGGCCAGCTGAGTGAAAAAGCCCTTCATTGTGTTTCTTCAACATTCCAGTGTCTGGTACAATTAGCCAAGACTCGGAAAACAAGTTGGACAAACAAGCAGCCTTCCACTGATGGATAAAGGGATTTCTGGCACAGCTGAGTTAAGTGTGCTGACTGTAAAGTGGGAGAATCTGGGAAGAGGAAGGGAGCTTTGGGATGCCATTCCTGGCTGGCCGAGGGGAAAGAATGGCGCACTAACAAACAGTAACACTGGTGTTGCTGGCCTCTGCCGAGCTAATCTAAGCCAGAGGCTGGCGGGCACAGTATGCTCTCTGAAGTCGGAGGACTCATCCGCGACGCTTCTGGGCAGCTGAAGCGTGAGGAAGTGAATCTCCCTTTGGGATCTAGGAAATTTGGCAGTGGACAGCACAGGCGCCTGCTCCATTGCGGTCACCTATCACAAGACCACCTCAGTTTGGGGCGCATTTTAGAGGTACTGCTTGAGAAGAGGCGAGCCTGAGGAGCAGGTAGTTGGGCAACGGGTGCACTGTTCCTGACTTGGCAGTAAGCCGTGATAGCCTACCAGCTCTCTGGCAGCTGTCTGAGATTTACCAGGTTACAAGCTTCTGCTCTTCAAATGGAAGGTGACCCTAATACCAGCTTTTGTCTGCTCATACTTCTTGATACCTTGACTGGACTTGCATATATGAAGCTCCCACCTCTGAATGCTCTGTTGCTCTGCAAACAAATTGATGCCACTTTTGAATAGCATGCTGTTCGCCTGAACACCTGGACCCTGTGTTTGGAAGTGCCCTAGGGAGGAGCTTCCTCTCTGACCTCAAGGGAAGGAGGAGGTCAGTAGGAAGTCGTGGGTGGAGCCACTTCTCCGTTCTGCTCTCTGTTCAGTGCCTAGCTTTTGGGCTGCCTGTCTCTGTTCACCTCGCAGCCCTCTTTGAAGATCTGCAGCAGGTGCCCAGGCCACTAGCTGGAGGTTGTTTGGGACACCCTCCACTAGGTTGCCCGGCCGACTTGGGGCACCATGTGGCCCAGTTACCAAGATGAGCACGAGTTCAACGCCCACCTGGTTTGCCGCATGTGCTGTATGGGTTAGTATTTGAGGATTTTTTCCCTTGTCTGGGCCTGAGGATCCTAAATAGCCCTTGTTCTCTTTGACTCATAGGAATACACAGCCTTTGAAGCCCTGAAGGTGGTACAGCCTTTGGGCTTATTAAAATGTGGGGTGAGATAGACAGGGTTCCCTACTTCCTGACTGACTTAATGAGCTCGAGCTTTGAGTGTGGAACTTTTTATAGAGACTGAATTCATGCTCATGTTTCTTTCTGCCTATGTCAGGAAGCTACTTTTAAGTTACATTGCATAGTGCTGAAAGTTCAGGGTATATTTTTAGCAGAAGTTGGTTGGTTACGGAGTCCACCTCTGAGCAAGCTGGGGTGGTGGAAGGGAGGAGTCACGGCCTCTGTTTCCTCTTTGGGGCCTATTGCTAATTCTCTACACTTTCATCTGCCAGTGTAACAGAGGAGAAGCACTTGAAGACGATCTGGAGACAGGAAGAGTTAGCTAGGGAGAGAATCCTGTTAGGTATGACTTAGAGCTCCTCTGGTAAGGAAAAGGGTTCTTCTAAATAACATTCCTGACCTTGAGCAAGTGGCCATAGGTTTCCTGGTTTCCAGTCTGTAGAATATACGAACAGGTGCTGGACTAAGCCATCGGTTCACTGATTGTAAAATGAAAAGTAGAAGAGAGATGTAGTGTGTTTTTCATAAAGCTAAAATCACTTGAAGTTCCTTTATTCTGAAATTGTCTTCATCATACCTTTTTGTGTTAAAATAGCTTTTATATTATGAAAGCACTGTTATTATGTGGTAAATTTTTAAGATAGCCATAGCAAAGTAAAAAGTTGGCAACTTGTTGTTGGACTTTCTTTGGAACATTTACTAAGTTTGGAAACCACTGGCTTGATAATCCATTATCTTTTCATTGTATTCTTTTGGATAACATTGGACCAAATCATGACCCAAATTAGGCAGATTTTCCTCTAACATTGAAATTGATAGCGTTTTGATAGAGAGGGGAGTTCAGAAGAAAGGGAGAGGAGAGAAGCATAACTGGGGTTTTGGTATCTTTGGGGGTGGTAGTTTGAGACAGGGTCTTGCTATGTAGTCCATGCTGGCTTTTAACTCACTGTGTATCCGAGGCTGGCATCGAATGCCCAGCAATCCTCCTGCCTCAGCCTCCTGAGTGCTGGGATTACAGGTGTATGCTGCCATGCCTGACAGATACCTTCTGGCTGTTAGGCCAATACTTCAAACACTGAAGTGTTTTTAACAAATAAACTGATGCTGTACTAATTGTGGAACACAAGGGTGGCAGTTTTAGTCAGTTATTTTTGTCATGCTTTTTAACCTTTTATCTTTCCTATATCATTGAGATTTCTTCCCTGAGACTTGAAAGAGTAATCTATATCTGATTTTTTTTTTTTTTTGAGACAGGGTCTGTGTAGCCCAGCCTTCCTTGAACTCACAGTGATTCTCCTGCCTCTGCCTCCCAAATGCTGGGATTATAGGTGTGCACCGCCACACCTGGCTGGATGTCTTTCTTGAATCCCTACCTATTACAGTGACAGTTTGCACCTCTCCTTTTCCCTGGATTATATAGAATTATATTGTGTCGCCGTATAATAAATTCATGGAGGCAGTAGCATGTAGTGGTTGCACGTCTGACAGAGCTTGACAAACTAGGTTTTAAATCTTAATTCTACTAATTACTGTGTGACTTTGAGATAATTACTAATAAGCCCTCTGAGCACTAAACTGTTGATTTATAAAATGAGGATAAATAATGCACACTTGGATAGCATTGTGAGGATTAAGTCAAATACTAAGTGAGACAGGCCTCAGACAATTATTTGGAGGGGGTTCAGACAGGGTCTCACTATGTAGTTCAAGCTGGCCTTAAACTCGCAGCGATCCTCCTGCCTCAGCCTCAGAGATACTGGGATCCACAGGCGTGCACCCCTGTGTCTGGCAGAATTCTTGACACATAGTAAATGCAGTAAGTGTTGAGGTGGATCTTATTTCCCAAGGTAGATATGTAGCCTTCCTAGGCTGGAAATCATTTATAGTGTTAGTGCCTTTATACGTTATTGGTAAGCAGATTTTAGTTACTTTATCTCTGTTTAGCTTATTTTCTTTGAGCTTACATGGAAGTCTTCCAGATACAGGTAGGAAAGAAGAATTTAGCAAGGTGGTAGCTGTAGAAGGGACGTCTGAGTGCCCCATGCCCCCTGCCGAATAGCCATCCTTCAGGTTCACTTAAGATCACTTCTTAGTCTGACTATGAAAGTACCATCTTAATGTGTCATTGTAGATATAACCTTGACACGTACTGAGCTCTTGGTATGTATTTGCTAAATGATTTTCTTCAATCCCTGCTGTTTTAAATGGTGAATGTTTAAGAAAATTTAAAGCATGGCTCTTGACTCTAAGGAGCCCAGAGCAGATAGAGAAATGGGACTTCCATACAGAGAAATCTAACAGCAGGCTTTATATGCTCAGTGCCAAAGAAGCGGAACAAACTTTGAAGTGCCACAGGCATCTGGAGGGTGGTGCTGCGGCCAGAAGGAT
>PVJO010009660.1:0-68384 GCA_004026905.1 Hystrix cristata | reverse complement strand
ACTTTGATGTCTCTATTTAAAGTCTTGCTGCCTACCAGTATCTTAAAGTGTTTGTCTTGTGTTTCCTTGTAGTACTTACATAGTTTCAGGTGTGGTCTTCAATGCAATTTTAGTGATTTTTGTGCATGTGGTAAGAGGAAAGGATCTAGTTTCAATCTTCTGCATATATACACTCTATTTTGCCTGCACCATTTACTGAGAGTCTAGCTTAAACAGAAACCTATAGAAGCATAGATTAATTTCTGGGCTCTCTATTCTGTTCCACGGGTCTCTATGTCTATTTTATTCCAATATTTCAAGGAATTTGTCCATTTAATGTCAGTTGTAGAATTTATGAATATACATTAATAAGATAACATTCCCTTAGAAATGTTTGGTATCAATGGGATATTTAGAAAACCCCTATTATGATAATTCTAAATTATTTTATATTTAAGCTATTTTTATAATTACTCTTGCTAATTGTTTTTGTTCATTTTATCTTTACAATTAAGCAGGTTTAGTTTCCTTGATTATTTTCCTACTTTGGTTTAGTATTTTATTGATGTGTTTTATCTTTTGAACTTCCTATTTCTGTTTCATTTGAATTCAGCTGAATACCTTTTTCTGGCATTTTAAAATGGATACTTAGAGAACTGATTTGAGACCTGGCATTTTCTAATATTAGCAATTGATACCATTTATTTCTAACATTGTTTTAGCTGAGTTCCTCAAATGTTGACATTCCTTGATTTTCACTTAATTCAAACTATTTGTAATAGATTTTATTCTTCATATGTTCCACATATATTAGCTAAATGTAGATCACGCGATTTATATTTTTTTTTATTTTAAACCAAGAACATGTATTGGTACATTCTACATACAATGGTCACATTCATTGATTTTTAAATACTAGGTGATTTCCCCTTTTTTTTTCTTTTTCTTTTCTTTTTTTTTTTTTTTTTTTTTTTTTTTTTTTTTTTTTTTTTTTTGAGACAGGGTTTTGCTATGTAGTTTGGGCTGGATTTGAAATCATTATATATCCCTGGCTGGCTTCAAACTCATGGTGATCTTCCTTATCCAGTCTCCTCAGTGTTGGAATTGCAGGAGTTTGCTATCAGGCCCAGCAGGAGATTTCACGATGTTGTTCCACTGTATACCCTTTTTAATTTTTATTGTTGTTAAGGAAGTTACCGTGTATGAATTTGCTTTTTAAATTTGTTAAAGTTTATTTTGTGGTCCCACTCAGGGCTCTATTTTTGTGATATATCATACTCTTTGGGGAATAAAACATGTATTTTTGTTCTCTGATGGTGCGAACTAATCTATTAAGTCACTTCTCAACAATACATTAAATATAATTCAACGAACATATGAAAAGGATAATTATCAGAAACATATACTGTAAATGCAAGATTTGTTCAACATTTGAAAATCAAAACAACCAAATCAACCATATCAACAGATTATATATGTGTGTATGCATGTGTATGTGACAATTACTCACTAAAAATAATCTTCCTTAACATTTTAAAAATGCTTTTCCTTTACAATTCCCTTAAGCCTTTTACTTCTTTGCTTAAAAATCTTCTTTCCAGTGATGATTCCATAGTGTCTTCACTTCTCTCACCCTCATGATTTTCCATTACCCTACTTTACTTTATTTTCTTTCTCATTTCATTTATTTCTTCTAATACATGGGTAGAAATTCTTTACTTACTCATTTGTTTCCTTATATTCACCAAACATGTAATAGTAGCTTCTGACACAAATTAAGACTCTCTAAACATGTGTTGAATGAGTGAATGCATTCAGAAATAAGAAAGAGGAGAGACAGAAAAACCAGAACAACCTGAATATATAAATAAAACATGAATCACACATAAGACTATCAACAAGGATATTAAGCACAATACTAAATAATTATTAAATCAAGAAAAATAAAACCAATAACGAGAGAAAAATATCATACAGTTGAAAGACCATATACTCTAGTTCAGATCATTTGCATTTTAGATCTAGTTCTAATGTCAATCTATCGTATGAATTTAGAATTTCATGCAATACACGTGGTCACACAAATTGCAACAGTATTTGATAACCCAGGGTCACTAGTCGACCTCTTCTTTGAAAATTATATTTTATCTAGTTAACAAAGTTTTTGCTCATGTCACATTGGTTGTATGTGGAATTTTTCCTAGAAGAAATTACACATTTCTAGGTAATTTTCTTTTCTTTTATGTGCATATGTATAAGATTTTCCACATTTGCTGTTTGAGAAAAAGTCAATAATAGAGAGAATAATTTGCTTACAGTGTAATAGAGGATGAATCAATTCAAGCAGAAAATGTGTCAGATACACAATTTTTATGACCAAAATCTGACTATCAATTTTTCTTTTGTGGATGTAGCACGTGTTGATTCTCACTTGAGAGGAAACATTCTGGGTGTCTCAACCGTTCTCAAAGTAAGAGTGCAATGGAGCATTTTGTAATTGTCTATCTCTCGGGTACTCTGAAAAGTAAACAAAAATTTGGCAAAATACAAAGGGTAGAATCAGAGGCTAATAAAAAATAGTTTGTTCTGTTTTTAAATGTCCTCAGATAATTCAAGCATCGTTTTGCTTTATTTCAGCAAATGTATGTATAACTTATCCCAAGAAACAATGTGTCCCAAAAATAGTTTATGTTCAAGAAACATGCTAAAATTTTTAAAAATTAATGAAGTCTGACAGACTAAAATGTCATTATTATTTTGATGCAAAAAAAACTGTAGTAAAATTTCTTTATTTTATAGTGTATATTTGCTTTGCTTCGAGAGTAAAATGTTTAATTCTGAACATAGACAATTTTCAGAGGCCTTTGCTGTAAGCACATCCTAGGACAGGAGAGGAACATGATCGAATGAATATGTATTAAGAAAATTCATTGAAATAGTAGTGCTAGCGAGGTATCTTTCTGTGCTATAGAACTATTTCTATACCTATGAATTGGAATGAAGTAAATGATATTTACTTAATATTATACTTTGACAAGTTGTGAGAACTACATTATTATAAAGAAATTAAAGACAAAACAAAAACTAATGACTAAGCCACTAAAGAGGAACGTCTTACTATCATAAAGAACAATCACTTTTTTTTTTTTTACTTCAAATGTATTTCTTAAAACTCAAAGCACACTGCAAACCAGAAGATTATTTGTAGGAAAATTCTTGGTTTTCAGTAATGCTTTAAAACATTGATTAATATGTTTAATGGAAGCCTATGAATAGCTGAGAATTTACTCTCTAATAATTTTAGATCAATTCGCTTTCTTATCACTATGTTAAAATGCATTAGTCTTTTTGTCCACCTTAAATTCATGAAGGTGAAGATAATTGAATCTCTGCTAAGAGAGGATCCACAATGCCTAGAATTCATTACTTTAAATATCAAGTTTCATTGTACAGTGATGGAACTGAAATGAAAGAAGTTGTAGAATATAGTCACTTTAGTCCCCACTGACCTAACAAAAAGCCCTAGAGTGCTTTCATGTTTGAATATATGTCTAAGACTCAAATTTATTTATTATTTCTATATTCAAATGTGAAAAAGTGAAAACCAATGAGTTATTTTAAATTTCTAGTTAATTATATTTAATTTCTCCTTCACTATAATTTTTTTTTCCTTTTCTTGGAAACCGGATATTGGAAATGCTCAAAAGAATATTTCCTGTATATTAAGAAATTAAGTGCTGCAGGGACCAACGTATTTTGGCTTCATTTATTGAGGCAAAAGGTTAAGCTGTTTTTGGTTAATTCCCAAAGCTGTATTTTCTCACAGTTTTAAAATTACTTACTAATAACACATTATTTGTGAATTGTCTATATGGAATTTTTGGTTAGCTGTTTCAAAAAATGTGCCCTTAGGAATTACAAATCCAACATTATTTTCTAAATCAAATTACAAAGAAAGAAATTTTTCGGATTTCAATTACACATTCATAAAGATTCTGATCAAAGGAAGACAGTTTGGGCAAAATCTCTGTCTCTCCTACCTGATGCAACTGTAATGACTGGGCATTGTGCCTAGAACACTTTTTTGAGAACTATAAAAGTAGATAATAGCAAGTAAATCAAGAAAGCATGAGAATTCAAATTTTCACCAAACTCGCACGCAGTTGACTGTGCTTTCCTCTACTATTGCCTTCCTGTATTCAGACAGGTTGAAACACACGGCATGTATCAGGTGTGGACAGAAATCAACCCAAAAGGAGCCCTCTCCCTCATGCAAGGAACGTGAAAGAGGATTCCTACATGTCAGATAAATTTGGTGGTATCCTGAATTGTATTTTCTTTTTTTTTTTTTTTCCGTTCAGTCCATACAACTCCCAGGTAAAACCACAGAGTTGGTAGCAAAAAGGAGGGACAGAAGCAGCTAAAACTGAGAGGTTAATAAGACTCCTTATCTTACCAGTGGATCTGCGGTACCCATAGGATGGCCAAGTTTACTCTCTCCCTTTCTGCTCTTCCAAAATGTGGTCCCAGATACATTACTAGTAGAAGGAACTATGTGACAGGGTGTAGAAGTCAATACTCTCAAATTCTGCCTCTAAGACAGAGAATGGAGATATTTAGAAAGCAGACTCTAGAGAGCAGACCTGGGCACAGGAGTCTTAGAGGAACCCCTCAGCTCACTTCCAAAGGGCACATAACTAAACATAACCCTGCTTGGCATATTACAGATTTAGAGATTTATTACAGGGAAGGTTATTGCCGAAACCCCAGAGTGCTCATTAAAATTATGTACTCATAAGACATGTGTATAGCACTGCCAAGGCTTTGAGAGTAAAATTGACCTTCAAATCATAGCCTAGAGAATGTACATGAAATTTGTGTAATGAGTTTAAACAGGTGAATTGCTGGATAAAGCAGAACAAACCGAAATCATGATTCTTTTTTTTTTTCTTTCCTTTTTTCTGGTGCCGGGGATCAAACTCAGGGCTTTGTGCTTGTGAGGCAGACACTCTGACCACTGAGCTAAATCCCCAGCCCCTATGATTCTTAATATATAAAGAACACTTGATTTTCATGACATGTAATGAAACTATTCAGTATAGAATCCACTGAGTTTACTTAGTGTGTGACAAACCTGTAAATCTTAGAACACAAAAGAAAATGTAAAAATGTACAGGACACCTGAGACAATACAAGTGTCAGAAATATCACATAGTAATTTAACATACTTATTTTATAGCACAATTTAACAGTCAAAGTTGATTTCTCATTTTTAAAAAGAGAAAGAAAATGTTCTGAGCAAAAAAAAGAGTGTTAAAAGCCAGAAGATACCATAAATGAAAAATAAAATAACTAAAAAACTGAGATCAATAGTAGAATAGGATGATGGAGAGAAGTGTCTTTGACCTTGAAATGGATTAATAAAAATTATGCACTATGAAACAGACAAGTAGAAAAATAAAAATAGTTTTAGAGGACACTGGCTAATATACTAAAAGATCTAATAATGATTCCATTGGAGTAATAGCAAGGAAAGAAGCAGCATAAAGAATATTTGAAATTTTTGCAAATTTAATGAAATATATATAGTCTTACAGAATCAAGAAATATGGGGGTCTCTAAACAGAATAAATTAATTATTTTCAGACCAGTCATAATCAGACTGCTAAGCGCTAAAACAAAGAAAAATCTTGAAAACATCTAGAGGACATTGACTGACTTCATATAGGGGAAGAATAATTAAAATATTTCAGAGCAGAAACTGTGGAGAACAGGATAAAAGGCCCACAGTAGCACTGACTCGATAAAAGAACTGCATATCCAGCAAGGCGATATTTAAGATTAAAGGTAAAATAAAGATAGCCTCAGATAAAGAAAACTAAGAAAATTCACTCTACAACATGAGCTCCAAAGAAAGGGCCAGATGAAATTCTTAAGACAGAGTGGAAATGTTACCAGATATCAGAGGAAAACTGGAGCACTAAGAAGAAAGGAAGGGAAAATAAATTGTTAAACTCTAGTAAGTACAAGGTGACACTTTATATCTGTTTTCTATTTAACTTCATTAAATTAATTATGATTATGCTGACTGAAATGCACACACGTATCTATCTATGCATCTATATCTATGTCTATCTATATCCACAATGTTGAGGAAGTCAGTAAATAACCCCTATAGGCCTCCATGTACTAGAAATGTTTCTGTAGTCCACATGAAATGAAAAAGTTGTGAATAAGTGAATCATGAAAAATTAATATACTTTTTATAACATCAAGAACAACAGCAACTATAAACTGCATAGGAGATACTTTAAAAAAATCAATATTTGGCTTGAATGGATTAATAAAAATTATTCCATTGATCCAAAATAAAGCAGAAAAAGACAAAATGAGGAACAGATATAAAGGAGAAAATTATAGACCCAAATGAAAATATAATCATGCTGAATGTGTAAACAGAAATTAAAAAACAAAAACTACATTGATAAAATGAATAAAAAAGACACAACTATCCATTCTCCACAAACATCTATTTTAATTATGAAAATAAAATTAAAAATAAAACAGTGGAAATACATATCAAAAGAAAGTTGGAGTGGATATATTAATGTTGTACTAATTAAATTTCAGAATGAGGAATCAAAGGCTGTACTTTCAGGGATCATTTCTATAGTTGGTGACCAGAATGAGGAATAGTAGTAAAATAGAGACATGATGGAATGATAAAGATGTAAATTCACCAAGAAGATATAACAATCCTGAATATTTCTGCACCACAATCTGAGCTTAAAAATGTTAAAAAGAATCTTATAAAAGTGAATGGAGAAACGACCAAAACACAAAATTTCATTTGGAGATTTCAGAACCCTTCTCATTATAATCCACGGAAAAGTATATACAAGTTGTAATTGCATAGAAAAATTGAAAACACCATCATCCAACTGGATCAAGAAGACATTTCTAAGATATTTCTCACCAAAATACGTAAATGCACATTACTCTCAAGTACAATATGATGTCCACTACTATATAGTCTATATCCCAAATTTCAAATCAAACTTTAATACATTTCAAGTGCATTCATACAAATTTATGAACCTTGTAATCAGCCACAGAAATAAAAGTATGAAATCTCCGAACAAGCACACACATATGTAAATGATGTGCAGGTCAAAGGACAAGTCTCAGGGAAAACTACACATGCTTCAGTTGAATGAAAGTTAAAATACAAAATTTGTAGAATTCAGCTAACACACCTCAAAGGAGGAAATTCATAAGATGAAGTGCCTGTAATAGAAAAGCACAAAAAAACTCAGGAATCTAGAATTTCGCTTCAAAAAATTACTAAAAAGAAAAAAATAAGCCAAAACCAAGCAGGAAGAAAGGAATGATAATAAATAAGCAGAAATCACTAAAACAGAGAATAATGAAAAGATGAAAAGTTAGATATAGTTATAGTGCAGAAGTTTCAAATGATCATTACAATAAAAAAAAAAAACACTTTAAACAGACTAACAAAGATAAAAAAGTGAAAACACAAATTACCAATATCACGAATGGGTGTACAATGCAGTATGTAGTCTACTGGCTTTAAAATGTATCTACAGGAAAAATTAGAATAATTTTAATCTTCATCAAACTAGAGGAAGTACACAATATCTTTGAAAGTCTCCGATTTACCAGAGTTTAGTCAAGAAAATGTTGATATTCTGATCAATTACACATTTACTGAATGATTAGCTTAGGGGCTAGAGGTACAGCTCAGTGGGCATGCTCTGGGCATCTACAAGGCTCTGTCTGAGTCCACTTCTTAGCACCTCATAAAATAAGATAAAATAGGAAAGAAATAATTTGTATTGAAATTTAGTATAATCCCAAATGAATCTCCAGGGGCAGATTGTTACAATGGCCACCTCTACAAAACACGTAAGGAGAAACAGCACCAATTCTACACAACATCTTCAAGAAAATGAAAAATGAGGAAATACTTTCTGATTTATTTTGGGGGGCATGCATTAATCTGATACAGACCAGAATGACACATTAGAGAAAAGAAAATTTAAAAATCTCTCATTAACCACTGTGAAAAATCTCTCAATAAAATATTTGTAAACTAAAACCAAACAAAACATAAAATATGCATCATATCTAAGTGGAATTAATCCAAAACCTTGTTAAAATTCATCCATCGATCATAATGAATTCTCATATTAAAGAGTAAATAAAATGATCACATCAATGCCAAAGAAATACTTAATAAAATTCAGCATCATATATATGCTATTACACGCTGAGACAACCAATAACCACATTTTTTAAAAGGAGAAGAGGGTTTTTCTCTAAAACTGTGAGCCAAAAACTTAACTATCTCCAAGGCAAGAACATCATGGTGGAAGGATGTGGCACAACAAATCTGCTTAATTCGTGGTTGCCTGAAAACAGAGTAGAAGCAGTCCCAAAAAGGAAGGGGACAGACAGCATATAGAGTACTCAAGGTCACTCCTCTATGACCCACCCTGGCACAATTGAAAATGTACTGCACTTATCTGTAGGTGGCTCTCAGTAAATTAGGTTGACTGCCACAGGGAAACATTCCCATCACAGAGAAAATCTTCATCTCTTTAACCCAAATAAAAGACATGTATAAACTCTCTTTTTCTTACTCTCTCTACAGTTAATATATTTACTGATGTGATGAGTTTTCCTTGAATATTATGAATGTCACACCTTTCAGTGAACATCATGCTGGAAGTAGGTTAAGTAAAAAAAAAAAATACATAACAGTCACAAATATCAGAAAGATTAATAAAATAAGATAGGTCAATGAGTCTCAGAGAGAAATTATAAGAGGTATTTCCTGTTAAGACCCAGATCTAAGAAGGATCGCAAAGAATTACAGAAGTAAGTGGATGGCTAACATACAGGGAGTCTTTCTCAGAATGGAAAGAAGATCTTGTTTGTCGTGTGCAGTGAGCAGCAAAGAAGCATGGCAAGCCATGGTGCAAGTGGATCGAGTTGGACTCAGAAGGAGCAGAAGTAGCATGTAGGGAGGATCACAAAGGGACTTGTAGACTGTCGTAAGGATCTTAGATTTTATTATGCGAGCCACAAATTTGGAGGATTTTAGTTTGCAGATAGCTCGATTTATGTTTTAGTAGATAAAACAACTTGCTGTGAAGGAGAGATTGAGTTGGATCGAGACTGGGAGCAGGAAATTAGTGAAGAAACTATCGAATTTGTTCTATTAAAGATCATTGTGATTGACCTAGACTAGAAACTAGCTTTGGATGTGGTGAGTTTGACACTGTGAATATAAGAAACATTTTGAAGAAAATTATAACTGTTTTGTAAGCCCTTGGGAAAATGGTCATATGTACCCTTTATTTAGAAAATAAAATATATTTTTATTTCACATATTTAATATAAAAATTAAAATCAATCTTGTATAATAGATTTATATACTGTGTTCATATACACTGCTACATGCATATATAAATACAGACAAACACACGTGTTTGTATAATACATGTGCATATGTACATATCCACTGTTGTGTTACTATCGGGACCTCAGCTTCTCACACAGCAGGCACTCAAACATGCCAGTTCCTAATTCCCTTGTGGAAGCATTTAAAGAGGTGTGGATGACGTAGGGAGTGAAATAATTTATAATCTATTTCACTTTAATAGGTTACACTCAATGTCTCTAAACACATACAATATAGTCACTGAAACCTCATTTTGTTGAGGTCATCTGAATAAGCTTTAAGAAGCTAAGTAACCATTCTAAGTCCACACAAGAAAATATGTCAATAAATTGGTATATAGATAAGTAAAATTTAGCAAAAATTTCTGGAGCCCTGATATCCTTTTTTCTTCCCCCAAGGGAAGCAATATAAGTAAAGCTGATCCAAAATACAAATTAATAAAAATCAGTATTATATGTTTAAGAATGAAAAATACATTCTGTTTTACAAAATTATATTTAGGCAATATTTTAAATTTTCACCAACTCATAAAAACCTTTAGGTTGTATACAGTATTGAAGTGTATTAACATCTGTGAATGAAAGTTTGAAGTATAAGCACCTAGACATCACATAAATGGACAAGTGTGAAAATTCAATATGAAAATTAGGAAAGATTTTAATCTTCTCTATTCATAATAAATTTTATTTATTGAATTTTAGTTAAATTTTTAGTCACGTACTTAATGTTTGACAAAACCACATTAAAAACCACACATAAGTTAGTTTATTCAATCAGTTCAGCTGGGGAAGGCCAAAAGGCAGGACATTTATACTCCTGTAATTCAAATTCATGTTTTGCCCTCACAGCTTTGTACATGAGCCAAAGTTTGCTCATTTGTAACATGAGAATAATAGTACGTGTCCTAATTATTTCACGGTGTCAGCACTATTGTAAAGGTCAAAAAAGTGATTTCCCATAAAACCATTATAAAAGCAACCATGTATGATCATTTTAATGAGGTCAGAAACACAAAACCAAAAATTTAGAGCATTATATAATCATAATTTTGTATTTAATGTGATAAACACACATTTTATTTTACAGATACAATAGAAATCAGGAAATTAACTGAGATTCAGGAAAAATTATTTTAAATTGAAGTGTTTACATTTTGTTCACTTACATTTGGATTAGTGGATTAAGTTTTTTTGCAAATTGGAGACAAGATAAAATTTAGAAATATTTGCATTTGATTTAAATATATGAGAAATTAAAGTGCATTTTATTATTTTGAAAAATAGAAACAGCACCTAACCCTCTGGTACCTAACCCTAACAGTAGCTAACAGTATCTATCTATTTGATAGATAATATCAAATATTATCTATTTGATAATAAAGTACTGTTTTTAGCTACTTTAATAGTCAATCTGAGTTAAATACATAATATACGCTGTCAGTTTTGTCAAATTCATTCTCAAAAGATGCAGAAAGGACATTTTTAACTCAAGTATTTGATACTGGTGCTGGAATATTAACTCTCTTATTCACTGGAACCACTTCAGATATACTGAATGGGTCGGCATCATTTCATGATTCATTCAACTCTCAGTTGCCCTTGGAAATAGAACATAGAGTCTGAATGAACCAAATTCTCAAATGGACCCGGATCCCGCTGCTGTCATTAATGTTTGCATCCTAAACTAACTTCGGGTCAAACTGTCCACAAAATAAACGCATGATGGGTTTAAAATTCACTTCACACCTGTTTCCTTTTCTGTGAGCTGTGAGATGGAGATGATAATGTGGAAAGTCAAATGACGAAGATTTAGGAAGCCTTATGGAAAAAACAGCCAGAAAAAGTAGCCGCTCCTACTGTGTAAAAGGGAGGGAATGTTTAATGTTTACTTCGGTTTTATGCTTTTTTGCCTTACCCGAACATGATTTCAAGTTGTTCATCATATGCACTGTATAAATGTTAACCCACCAAAGAATAATTTAGAATATGCCACAGGCAACACTAATAGTGAAAAATATCATTCACATTAGGCCAAATCAAAATACCTCAGTCAATTCACTTAATATTATAAGATAAATTTTCTGATCTGATGTAGAAATGATAGTCTGGATGACTTATTTTTTACTCTGAAAAATAAAGTGTTATTTTACCCGATGTACAAAACATTGAGCTGGACATTCTGTGAGATTCAAGACATTTGACATACAGGGCCTCATATCAAAAAACATGTGAAATAGTTGAAATACACATATTTAGGGAGAAGATACTGAAAAATACTCTCTAAAGGCATAAAGAAGCATGAGCAAACAGGAAATATTACTTATACATATTTACATTGTGGAGGGCTTAGAAAAGCTAGATAGAAGTTAATATTTTACCTGAGTTTAGATGTATAAATACAATTTTTATTGGGGGATATGCAATGTAAAGGGCATTCAAAACAAGAATGTGCAGAGACTGGCAGTTTGAAATGTCATGGTGTGACTGACTAGTTGATATCTAGCAGTCAAATGCTACTATCAGAATTTTTATCTTAAGACATCGAGACTGACCTAGGTCAGTGACTTTTAAATACACTTCCTGTTCTACAATGTGAATTTCAACCCCTCCAGTTAGGCCTCCTCATGATTAAGAGTAGGAGTTTCTTTACTGCTACATTAATCCATTTTACAAATCACCATTAAATATGCCACATTCTCCCCTACACTATAGACTATCATGGCATTTCTCCATAACCAATCTTCCACTTTTCAACCACCTTTGTTGCCTATACTAACTTTCTAACACTGTTGTAACAAAGTGCCATAAATGTAGAGGTTAAAAGCAAAAAAATTTATTCTATCACAGTTCTGGAGGCAGGAATTATTAAATCACATTTTCCACATAACCATGCTGTCTGAGAAAGCACTAGGGACGAAACTATTTATTTTCCACATCCTGGTAGTTACCAGCAATTTTTGACATTTCTTGCTTTATAGATGCAGCACTCTAATCTCTGACTCTTAACTTTCTCCCTGTATTATGGCTTCTTTCAAAGTTACTTCTTCCTGTTAGATCACAGGTCATTGTATTAGGGCATGCATTATATTAAGTTCATTACATTCACAAAGACTTATTTCCAAATAGTGTTACATCCACAACTGCTAGATGGCCAAGATTCTCAATATGCTTTTCCATTTTAGTCTACTTTCTCATTTATATAGTACATTATATATATATATATAATATGTATTGCATAACTTGTGTACAATACATATATATAAACACACATGTTTGGTACTTCTCCATGTTTTATATTTTAAATTTATTTTAATGGATTAATAAAAGTATACATATTTGTGTGCTAACCATGTGATATTTTTTCCCCCAGGCTGAAGATTTCATATCAATCCAAACATGAATTCCCCAATAAAACACTGGAAAGGAGATTGTCAGTATGTATTAGTTACCTTTCTAGAGTCAATGGTTTATAAGACAGCAGATTTCATACAGGGCAAATACAAGTTTCAACGTTCACATACACAAGCCAAGTGCAGGAAGAGTGCAGAATGTCTATCTGTGCACTGGAGAACTGAAAGATCCAGTCAAGGGCTGGGAGCCCACAGCACTGTCCCATGTACAACTGTGTCTGCACTAAATGGCTGAAGAAATCTTTACTAGTACCAGGATATGGTGCCCACAGCAGAGACAAAGACCAGAGCTCCCCTGAAGCAACAGCAGCCATCGCTGATGACAGCAAGGCCCTGAGCTCCTTCTGTGAAGAGAACAGTCAAATTGCCTTCAGGAGAACCACCCATAACAGAGTTTCTCCTGGGAACCAGCCGGCCGCTATCTTCTGCTCCCGTTCTCTTTTCTGTTGTGTTGGCAACAAACTTCAGGTGGATCTTCTATGCCCAGTACCGCACCAACTCAGTTCAGCTGGGCGTTCCTGCTCAAACTGATCACAATAATAAGTCTACCACACAGTGCTAACACATTTACATATAAACTCTCCACCTAAAAAGTAACGGAAACCACCATGATAATAGTGGCTGAGTTTCATTCCCTGATCATCCTCCAGAAATCATTCACTGTTTCATCTTTTGGTCTTGTGCAGCAATAAATGTGCTCTTTTCTTCGTAGCCATTGATAGAAAAAGCATTGATGTGATTAGAATCTGCAGTGCTTTTGACGGATGTTAGGTGTATTCTAGAGTGGTCATAAGACCACTTTATGTTTATGTTTTGATTTTCTTCTTTATTTTCCTCCTTGGAGGCAGCCTCACAGGTTGCATGAATAGAAAAAGTGAGGAGAGCATTGAATTCTTTTTTTTTAATTGAATGTTACATTTTAGATATACAGAGTGATAACATTCATCATAGGAAATTTGTACCTGTACATGACATATCTTGCTGCTGCTTCTTTTCACGTTACTCTCCCCTCCCTTGAATCCTTCCTCTCTCCTTATTTATGAAAGCTTTGTTTCCATTTTTTTCCTCCTATTCTCTTTTCTCTTATCCTTCTTCTTTGAACAGCTTATTGTCATCTTTCATTCTCCCATGGATCTCTTCCAGCTTGTCAACAAGCAGGCTTGCGTACTTTCTGTTGGTGCTTGGGGACCTCGCCTGAAGTGCCACCCATTGGGGCTACATGTCCTTGGTACAGCCGTTTGATAAGTGGGAAGCATTGGAATGTCTCCTAGCTTGCTTGTATTGCTTAAACCTTAACATATAGAAAACTATGATAATAAACATATCACTAGCAGAGTGGACAGGACTACTATCACTGCAGTAACTGATGTCTCTTCTCTTCTGTCCGTCAGGTCAGAATTACCTGAAAAATGAAGTTTCTTGGAGTGGTTGGTGCAGTGCAGAAATCCCCTGTGGGGCTGTGCTCTGTCTGATGCTCGTGGACTTGGTTTCTGGGAGCCCTGTCCTGTTTGGTGAAGCGGTCGCCCCTGCAGAATTGGTGCTTACTGTTCACATGGTCCTGTTGTCTGAGAATGAGTTATTGACATTGGTCAGACAGGTGAATCCCAGGGATGGATTTCAGCTGAATATTGGTGCTACAGAAATGGAGGTTACTGAAGAGATTCGGTTTGAAGTTTCGTTTTCTTCTTTAATAGGTTCTGTTGTTGATACTTTAGTCGATCCTAAGAGAGATGAATCTGGTACCGTCTTTGGCACTGATGCATGTCAGTCCACTGCCAAGCGGGACAAGAATGAACCAGGAATTCGTGTTGACCTTACTTATTTGAACTGCATCGTCCCTCACCACTCACTAGAATTCCATAAATACTTTTTTTTTCAGCTGTGCCACCACGTCCAGCTGAGGGGACTAGCTCCCGGGGACCCGTACTGAAGCTATGCCTGGGCTGTGCCGCAGTGTCCTGGCCTCCACACCTCCTGTAGTCAGGGCCGCTGCCAGGCTCCGAGCCCTGCAGCTGCAGAGCAGCTGGCCTCGACTCCATGGCAAGCAGATGCAGCTGACAGGGCGACTGGGCAGGTGGCGGCGATGGGAGAGCTGGCCCAGGACCCAGTTCCCCACGTGACATTTCCATACGTGAATATGTAATGTGTTTAAATTAAGTTAAAAAAATACACTACCGCCTCAAACATTTATTATTTCTCTCTGGTGAAAACATTCAAACTCTTCTATTACAGCCCTTTGAAATATTCAGTACATCAGTATTATGTATTGCCATCCGTTTATAAACAGCACGCCGTGAGGGCCTACTCCTAACGGTAACTCTTTACCCGTGGCTCAACTTCGTTGATCTCTCCTGCTTCTCCCTTATGTGTCCCGATGTCTAGTAATCAACATCCAACTCTCAACTTCTCTGGATCAACTATTTTAGATTCCACATGTGAGGAAGTTCACTCAGGACTTGTCTTTGACTTCTGGCCTATTTCCCTCAACATAATGATCTCCTGTTTCATCCATGGTATTGCAGATGACAAGATTTCATCCTTCTTTATGCTGGAGTAATTGTCCAAATTCTTACAGAGTGATTTATAGGACCAGTAATTAGTATAAAATTTAATAAATTACTATTATCAGATAAAGATTACATATATATGGGTATACATGTACTGTGTGCACATATGTATAGGTTTATAAATACTATTTATGCATATAATGTTAATATGTGTGTATATTACACACATATAATGGCCAAGCCCCTTCCCAGATCATTTACATATAATGATATTATAAACAATCTCTCCTTTGGGAAGGATTGTTATAAGTGGCTGGAACTTGCAGTTGAAGAAATTCATAAAGACTTAAAAATGATATTCAAGTATAATGAGTACAAATGTATGTCAGTTCTAAAGAAAATAAACATAATTTAGATTAATAAAAATTGAAATTTAAACAAAGGATGATGATACACAGTTTTTTTGTTTTGTTTTGTTTTTACTTTTATTAGTACTTGTTTGCAGTATATAATGATTACATTCACTGCAGGCAATTGGTACATGTACATAACACATTTCAATTCTTTTTCCCCCTTCCCTCCTCCCCTCTTTTATTTTTCCAGCATCAGATTCACTTGTTTATCTAATAAGGCCTTTTAAAGTTAGTTACCATATATACAAATTGAAAAACAGACTAATCATCCCAAAACACATAAAACTCATAAGTCAATTGTACTAAATCAAAGTACAACTGTAGATACCTTGTCTGTGCTAGATTACAATACCATTTTTTCTCTCTTTTTTCCTACTTGTACCTTACTTCAATATATGTGTGTATATATATATATATGTTCATACATATATATATATATATTTATATATTGAGTATTTCATATGAGAGAAACCATGCTATATTTAAGCTTGTGTATCTGAGTTACTTTGTTTAGCATTATGGTCTCAAGGTGCATCCATTTTCCTACAAATGACTCAAGTTCATCTTTCTTTACAGGAGAGTAGCACTCCATTGTACATAAATGCCACATTTTCTTTATCCATTCATCTGGTGACGGATATATAGGCTGTTTCCAAGATTTAGCTATTATGAATTGTGCTGCTATCAACATGGGTATGCAGGCAACACTGTGATATGTTCTTTGACTCTTTTGGGATGATACCTAGAAGAGGAATAGCTGCCTCAGGTCGATATCTATTTTTAGTTTTTCGCGGAATCTCCATATTGATTTTCATAGAGTGTTGTATCAGTTTACTGACCCACGAGGAAAGGAGAAGACCTCCTTTCTCCCCACAGCCCCGCCAGCATTTGTTATTGGCTGGTTTTTTGATGATAGTTATTCTTTCTGGAGTGAGGTAGAATCTCAGGTTAGTTTTAACTTGGATTTCTCAAATGGTCACTGAAATGTAACTTTATTTACATTTGTTCTATGGTATTTTTGTATATAATTTTTGTTTCTTTATTAGGAAATAGTGTCCAATATACTGATGAATAATCATATTATTACCATTAAATAAGGTGTGATTTTTAAAATTAAGAAATTTATTCTATGCCTAAATGGTGTCAGATATTTTTATATGGTGCCACTTATCATATATGTGATATGAGAAAATAAATCGCGCATGTCATGTAACTGGTTTTCTACTGGTACATGTTGCATAGATAATGATTACATTTATCATGGGGAATTACATAATTCATTTTAATCCCTTTTTTTAAACTCCCCACTCTTCATTTCCTCTCTGTTCCTTCTAGCTCTTGGTCCCCTTCTCTTTTGCAAAAGCTCAATATTCATCATTTTTCCTTTCAATTGTTTTTCCCCAACCCCTTTTATTCTTCTCCCTAACCCTGCCTATTTGCTTAATACATGTTCTAAATACATTTTAAAGTATATAATATAATGTCAGTATTAATAAAACTGCACAGCTAGCAAAGTTAGGCATTTTGCACTAAAAGGCTACTTAGGTCATTGAAGGATAAGTGTCTTAATGCTGCCATGGAAATCATAGTAAAGCGTCTATTTCAGTATGAGTAGACTATTTTCAAAGTTATTTCTTGTGAATGCAAAAATCTCATTTTTATGGACTCTACTTATTCCGAAATGCAGTGTAACCAGAAACCTGTGTCTTTTGCCTTATCAGAAGGACACAGCAAGCCCCGGCTTGTGTTACCACCTTCTAGTATGAGATACTTTTAACTTGTAAGTCCAAAACTTCTGTTCTAGGTTTAAAGAGTTCATGACTTATAAACTGCAAAATGTGTCTATTATTTTATCAAATGATTATATTTGTAAAAAGAGTAGAAAAAATAGATAAACTGACATTTTGATTCATTTGAAATTCCGAGGCACCTTCAATAATGTAAAATATTAACACATGAATGAACAAGAATTTGTGCTATTTACATACTAAAATTTTATTGTATATTTAATCTACTAACTCCTTTGGCTTTGGAATTCTGGAATTAGATTTGTACAAAAAGTATTCCAACCTTCACTCTGCCACTTTTGACCATTTTTAACTTTGCAAAAATATATTTCTAAGTCTATTTCTCTCTGGATCAAGTGAATCTATTAAATTAGGAATTCACAAACTATGTCTAATTGTCTATATTTTGAAAAAAACACTTACTTTAATAGTGTATCATCTTTGGCTGCTTTTGTTCTACAACACTGAATGAAATAGTTGTGACAGGACCATGTGAACTGCAAAGATTTAAATATTTATTATCTGACCCTTTACAAAACCTTAAAACCTCATGATTTTTATGATTGCTTCAAATTTTAAAATTATTTAATTCTGTGTTTTTTTTAAATTAGTCACACACAAAAAGATCAGGTTCCTTCTACATGACACCCTCATGGTTGCGTTTCGGTGTATTGAATGCTGTAATGATGCGGTTTTGTTCTCAGTATCTCATAAGTGTCTGATGATCTCACGTGAAGAAAAGGATGTACAGCTAAAGGCATCACGAAAGTACTAGGTAGCATCTACTAGGAGAATGTTGCAGAAGCTGTGAGCATTAACAAATTCATTATTGAAGTAATTACTGAGGAGTATGGCTATCAGGTAAAAGCCTTTATGCAAAAGCAGAACTTGAACTGAGTTTAGATACCACGAAAATAAATGCATTGAATGTCCCCACAAAACAGTTACTTAAATATGCATTTAAATGTATTTTTGTATTTAATTATTTAATCTTTCATGGTACTTATTGATATCCTCATTCATGGAAACTGAGCAGGTATAGCAATGTACTTATATCAGACCAAATAGACTTTAATAAAAAAATAAACTGTAAAAGAGATAATGAAGATCATTACATAACGATAAGATGTTTCATGTAAGTTTTATGGTCAAGGTAAAACAATAACCTATAGTACATGCAAACAAGAAAAACAAGTTAAACAGTAGCAAATCAGAGCTTACCATTGTACACAATCATAAAGAAAAGGAAGAGTGACAAAAAGTAACAAGTTGTCTCCAAAACAGCCAGAAAACAAATCAACCAAGCAATGATAATGAATCTTTACCTGTTACTAATTTATCTGAAAGTAAATGGATTAAATTCTCCAAACAAGATGCATAAAGTGGCTAAGCTATTCCCCTTCTACGTATCTTCCCCACAGAGTTAAAGACATTATATTACAGTGATACATGCACACCCATGTTTATAGAAACACATTTCTTAATAGCTAAATAAGTAGCCCACAAAGGAAATGTGATATTTATACACAACAGAGTACCATGGTGCCATAAAGAAGAATAAACTCGTGTTATTTGTAGGAAATAGATGCACTTGAGACCATAATTTTAAGCGAAATAAATCAGATGCACAAGTTTACATGTTGCATGGTTTCTCTCTCTTTTTTTTTCTTTTCTTTTTTTTGTGCTGGGGATCGAACTCATGGCCTTGTGCTTGCTAGGCAAGCACTCTAACCACTGAGCTAAATCCCCAGAGGCATGGTTTCTCTTATATAAGTAAATCTAAACAAAAAGATAATAGGGAACAGGGAAATATTTCTTTTGTAAAATTGATGAGGACCCAAGAGATCGAGTATAATCATGATGTACTGCAAACATGTACTAACAAAAACAAAAATTGAAAAAAAAAAAAGACATAACTATATTTTGCCGATGGTGGAGACGTGTCCTCCTTAAGGACACACAGACTGAAAGTGAAGTGGCTGAAAGGATAGTCCACACAACTGGAAGACACAACAGAGCAGGTGAAGCTATATATTTATAACAAACCTAATGGACTTTAATATGAACACTGTAAAAGAGATAATGAAGTTGAATAGGAGGCCAAGTGATCATGGACACTGGAAGACCTAATAAGGATATATGAATTTGTACAAGAGGATCACTTACCAAGACTAAATTTTGTACAAATAGAAACTATGAATAAATATCCAAGGCACTGAATCAGTAATAAAAATGGTCCCAGCAAAGAACATCCCAAGATTAGATGGCTTCACTGTTGAATTCTATCGATCATTTAAGGAAAAAGTATGACATATTATTCTCAAATGCTTCTAAAAATGTGAATAGGAGAGAAAACTTCTAAAGTCAGTCTTTAATTAAAATTCTTTTGAACCGTGTATAAAACATATATTTTACACATGTGTAGAATAGATTGATACAGGTCTATGGGGTAAAATGATTAAGTCGGTAACTTTATCTATCTCAAGTATTTATCATTTCTTTATGACAACAGCCTTCCACATCCTCTTTCTCTTTTCTGAGAATATGTCGTACATTATCACTATCTATAGTTGCCCACCAAGCAAAGATAACTCACTATAACTTAGTACATGTTACATACATCTGCAACAATTTCCAGTCTCCTCCTACCCTCATCTGCACCTTGTGTCAATCATCATTCTCTTCTCAAGTTTTATGAGATCAACTGTTTTTGATTCCACATAGGAGTGAGATCACACATAGGAGTGGTGTCTGTCTTTCAGTGCCTGGCTTACTTCATGAATCAACAGGATCTCTGTTCCATCTACACTGCTGAAAATCACAAGGTTTTATTCCTTTGTATGACTGAAACATATTCTATTCTTTGTATGTACCACATTTTCTTAATCTATTCATCAGTCAATAGAAGTTTAGAGGATTTCCATTTCTTAGCTACTGCAAATAGTGCTACAGTAAAATGGGCATGCAGGTATCTCTTTGGCCTTGTTATGGTATAGATCTAAAATGTCCCCCCACAAATTCTCAGGTATGTGGAAGGAGATTGCATCATCAGTGCATGATAATCATCAGTGGAGTCACCCACTGAGTAGAGAAGCCGCATGTGCTAGTAGGATGTGGGGCCTGGTGAAAGATGAGTCACTCAGCACTAACTAGAAGTGTATATTCTCTACCCCCTAGCCTCCCTTCTCTCGGCTTGCTGTCTACCATGACTTGAGTAACTTTCCTCTGCCACACTGTTTACAACTTGGGGCCGGCCAACCAGGAGCTGAAAATGTGAGTGCAAATAAACCTCTCCTACTTTGAGTCGTGAATGTTGGATATTCTGTTCCAGGAATGGGGAAGTGAAGAAAACAGACAGAGCAGTGTCACTCCTTTGGATAGAAAGCCAACAGTAGGATTGCTAGACAAATACTCAGTTCTAATCATTTGAGGCACCTCTGTTCTATTTTACATTCCATCTCTTGTTCCCCTTGTTACCTTCAAAAGATCTATTCCTTTGTTTCCACTTAGCTTTTTTTTTTTGTCTTTATTTGCACTAGAGTTTCTCATATAAGAGAAACCACATGATATTTAAGCTTGTGTGTCTGATTTATTTTGCTTAACATCATAGTCTCAAGGTGTATTTATTTTCCTACAAATGATTCAAATTTATCCTTATATATAGCATAGTATTTCATTGTGTATAAACACTACATTTTCTTCGTGCATCCATATTTTTATGGACATTAAGCTACTTCCAAGACTTAACTATTACGAATCGTGCTGCTATAAACGCATTATGCATGTATCATTGTAATGTGGTGCCTTTAATTTTTTTTCAGAAAGATACCTAGAAGGAGAATAACTGCGTCAAATAGAATTTCTATTTTTTTCCTATTTTTTTAGGAATTTCCAAATCAATTTCCATAGTGGTTGCACTAATTTACATTCCCACCAACAATGTAGAAGTGTTCCTTTTCCCTACATCCTAGTCAGCTTTTGATATTATTTGATTTCTTGATCACAGAGATACTTTGTGGAGTGACGTGGACTCTCAGTATCGTTTTGATTTGCATTTCTCTAACAGTCAGTAATTTTTAACATTTTTTCACCTATCTGTTGGCCATTTGTACTTCTTTGTATTTTGTATTTTTTTAAGATGGACAAATAATTTTATTTTGTACATGCAAATACATGACTTCTGCATATTTTGAATCAAGTTGTTTTTGCTATTATGTTGAATTTCTTCTATATTCTTTATATTAATCCCCACTCAGATGTGTAATTTGCAAATATGTTTGCCCATATTGTAGGTTGTCTCTGTTGATTATTTCTTTTTATTTGAGAAATATTTTAGTTTGATTATTCCACTTTTTATATGTAATTTTCTGCTCTGTGCTCTTGTGAGCTCCAAACATTCTTTTACTATTCTAATGCGTTGAGACATTTACCCTACATTTTCTATTAGTAGTAGGTTCTTAGTTTCATGTCTCACATTTAAATCTTTTATTCTTTTCAGTTGATTTCTTGTGACTGGTGAAAGCTGTGTATTTTTCTTTTGCTGTAAATGGATATTTTATTTTCTCCGCATAATTTTTTGAAGACTCCTTTTTCCAGTGCATGTTATTAACAGCTTTGTCAAAAACCAATTGGTTGTAGATGTGTGAATTTACTTGTAAACTTTCAGTTATCTTTCACCATTTTGTATATTTTATATCAATATCTTACCAAGATTGAATGACGACAACATAGAAATCTGAACTGACCGATAATTTGTAAATTATTAAATATGTAATAAAAATTCCCCCGTCAAATAAAAGCCACAAGCGAGATGGTTACAATGCTGAGTTGTACAAAAAATTAAACAACTATTTCAATTTTTCTTAAACTATTCACAAAACAATTTGAAAAGAAGGAAATAATTTTCAACTTATCCTATAAGGCTAGTTTCACCCTGATACCAAAACCAAGTTGGATCAGATCAACTACAAAAGAGCTACAAACCAATATGCTTGATGAACATAGATAAAAATAATCCTCAACAAAATAGTAACAAACTAAATCCTACAGCACACTAAGAAGAATATTCGTTTTGATCAAATGGGATTCATGCAATGGCTGCAAGGGTGCTTCAATACACATAAATCAAGTATCATCATATAATATATCAACAATATGAAGAACAAAAACCATGTGATTATCTTGATTGATGGAAAAAATTGATAAAATTCAACATCACTTCATTATAAAATCTCTGAGCAAATTATGCATGAAAGGAGCAAATTTCAACATAATGAAAGTCACATATAACAAGTCAGCACCTCATATGACAATGAATGTGGAGCAGCCTCAAGATTTCCAAGATCCAGAATAAGACAAGAATACTCAGTTTTAGTACTTTTATCCAACATAGTGCTATAAGAGCTAGCCAGAGAGATTAGGAAAAAGAATAACAGGTAACCAAATTGGAAAAGAGGAAGACAAATTGTTTGCATATGACTTGATCATGTGTGTAGAAAATTCCAAATATCTCACCAAAAAATTATTAGACATACTGAACAAATTTATTAAAGTTGTAGGACACAAAAGAAACATGCAAAAATCAGCAGCATTGGTATATGCCAATGACTAATTACCACAAACAGAAATCATGAAAGTGATCATATTTAAAGTAGCTACAAAGAATAAAATAAAATACCTAGGAAAATATTAGCTAATGAATTGAAAAGTCTCTAAGAAGGGGTTGGAGATTGGCTCAGTGGTAAAGCGCTTGCTTAGCAAGGGCAAGACCCTGAGTTCGATCCCCAGCACCCCTCCCCCCAAGAAAAGTAAAAGAAAAAGGAAAAATCTCTAAGGAAAACCATAAAACATTGATTACAGAAGGTGAAGAGGACAAACGCACACCTGAAAATGGAAATACTTCTCATGTTCATGGTTTGGAAGAATTGGTAATTTTAAAATATCTGTACTGCCCAAAGCAAACTACAGATTCAATAAAGGTTGTATCAAAATATCAATGGCATTTTTTACAGTACTAGAATAAGATTATAAAATTTATGTGGAACTACAAAAAATATGAACAATCAAAACCTGAGTAAAAAAGAAAAAAATAGCAGGAGACATTATATGACTAACTTCAAAATACACTATAGTGTCTCCTAATCAAAACAACATGGTGTTGCCACAGTCATTTTAAGCGGATGAAATGAACATGAGACCAAAATCAGGCAAGATATTGCAAAATAAATAGCCAATATCCTTGATGAATATTGATTAAATATTCCTTAACAAAATACCAGCAAAGCAAATTCAAAGCATATTAAAGAATAATTCACAATGACTGAATTGACTCATCCTGTAAATACTATCACTCAACATATGGAAATCAATAAATGTAACTATAATAATGATAACAGAATGAAAAACAAAAATGATCATCTCGACAATTTTGGGATAAGATTCAACACCCTTTCATCCTAACATCTCACAACAAATTATGTAAAGAAGGAATAGCACACTGAGTCTATAGATCACAAACTCACGACTAACATCATACTGAATGGTTAAGAGATGAAATACTTTCTTCCAAGATAAGAAACAGGATGACGACATCTACTTTGGCCATTTATGGTCAACACAGTGCTGGAGGCTTTAGCCATGCTGATTATTCAGAAGTAAATAAAAAATAAAAAAAATTTAAAAAGAAGTAAATAAAGGGCATCCACAATGAAAAGGACGAAGTTAAGTTCTCTCAGCTTGTAGATTACTAGACACTCCACCCCCTCAAAAAAAGCTGTTGGAAAGAACAAATGAATTCAGTGAAGATGGAGGATACAAAATCAACCTGTAAAAATCAGTAGTATTTCTATATGCTAATAGCACATTACAAAAAAGAAATCTAGAAAGCAATACCCCTTGCCATAACTCCAAAAATATATTTAGAAATGCACTTAGCCAAGAAAGCAAAGTTTTGTATATCATTTAAATATTATAAGCCATTGATGAAGACAATGAAGGTGACCCATATAATTGAAAATACATTCTATGATTTCAGATCCAAAAAATATTATTAAAACACCCAAACTTTCCAAAGCAGGCTATAGATTCACCAACATTCCTGTCAAAATTCCATGGCAATTTTCACAGAAATAGAAAAATCAATCATAAAAGTCATAGTAAACTACAAAATATACCAAGTATCCCGAGCAATCTTAAATAAAAAGAAACAATCTGTAGGCATTATACACTGGATTTCAGATCATACTACAAAGCTGTAGTAATAAATCCTCATAGTACCTGTCTAAAAATAGACCAATAAATTAGCACTACATAATATAAGGCTCAGAAATAAATATGTGCATTTTCAGTCATTCTATCTCCAAATGTGCCAGGAACACACAGTGAGCAATCTCTTCAAAAAAAGTGTTGAGAAAACTTGATATCCATGTGACTAAAAACAAAATTAGAACTTGATTTCACAAAAATAAAATCAAAATGGATTAAATACTTAAACATAAGGCTTGGCAATATATAAAGACTATGAGAGAAGGTAGAGGAAAATATCCATGACATTGTTCTGGGAGATGATTTTTGGATATGACTCCCCAAAGCAAAGGCAACAACAGTAATGAATTGCATCAAAGTAAAAATGTTTTCACAAGATAGAATATAATCGCCAGAGTGAAAAGACAACCTGAGGAATGAAAGCAAATATTTGCAAATCATATATCTGGTAAGGAGAAAATATATAAAATATGTAAAGGGTGAAGTGAGGGGAATGGAAAAAAAGAAGCAACAAGATATATCATGTACAGGTACAAATCTGTGATGAATGTTATCACTATGTACATCTAAAATATACCATTAAAATAAAAAGTAAGAAATATGTAAGGAATTCAGTACTAATAAAACCAAAAATTCAATGAAAAAATGGAAAAAAGAACCTGTAAAAATTAATTCTCCAAAAATGATATACAAATGTACCTTCTACACACACATACAAAACGTGGACAACACTAATCACCAAGGAAGTACAAAATGAATACACAGTGAGCTATCACATCAACCTTGTTTAAAAGGCTATTATCAAATACAAAAGGAAAATCCTAGCCAAGATAAAAAGAGAAGGAAACTGTAGTACATTGTTGATAGGAATGTAAATTAGGATGGCCACTGTGGCAAATAATATGAAGGTACCCGAAGTTTTAAAATAATTTAACAAGGACTAGTTTATGATCTAGCAATCCCATGGCTTAATATAAATGCAAAGGAAAGAAAATCTGTATGTCAAAGAGATTTTTATACCTTTATTTTTATTGCAAGAGTATACACAATTGTGAAGGTATGAAATTAATCCAAGTGTCCGCCAGAAGATGGTCGCATAAAGAAAATGTTTTAGACAGACACACAGAATACTATTCAGTCTTAAAAAATAACAGAATGCTGTCGTTTTTTACTGTGTAGGTAAACCTGTAGAATATTATGCTAAATGAAAAACGCCAGAGGTGGTGGAGATAAACACTGCATTTTCCAAAAATGTAGAGAAAATTTCTCCACATGAGAAGCAATTTCCTTTCTTTTATATTTTTATCCTTCCTTTTTAATTCTAAGACAGGTGTGTAAAAATCAGCATTGCTAATTTCATATTGAATGATTTCTGTCTAAATCTGTTCTAAATTTTTCTCAAGGTAAATTCAGTTACTAGAGCCTACATGACTATAAAGCTCTCAATTATTTTATATTTAAGCATGTCATCAAGTGCAATTTCCAGCTTTGTTATGTGTCTTCATTACTCCCAGCAACAAAAGTAAATGCAGAAAGACCAGGATGATAATCCCCATTAGTATAATGAAGAAACACACAGGTGGAAAGATTTTTTCACAAGGACATTGAAGAACTATGTCACACTGAGAAGAGAAAATGCTTTGTAAATGCCACATACAAAATCATCATCATGTCTTGAGTGCAGAAAAATAACAGAGTGTTGCTTCCTAGAATCTGAAATTACTGTCAAAGTCAATAAAGACAGAGCTAGAAACAGCAAGATTGGGAAATCCATAATACTTATTCAAATTTTTCAACTGTTTGCCGTATGTTTATATAATTGTGATAAACCCCTACTTAAAAATTAGCCATCGGTTGTATTCCAGTAAAGAAATATAGATGGTAGTTGTTACTCAACTACATCAAATTTTATTTTTATTTAAATTTAAATTCTTTTTAATTAATACATAAGCCATAGAAAATTATATACGAGATGCCACTCTATATAGGTATATATTGTGTAATGTTCAAGTTATGTTAAACATACCTATTTCCTCAAACACTCATCATTTCTTCAAGGTGAAAAAGGTCTAAATAATTGCTTCTGGTTTTCTTAACTATATAGTGCATCGTTACTATCTGTAGTCACCATACTGGACAGAAGCATAGCAGAATATGTTACTCCTATTAAACTAACTTAGTACATAACTGTAACTTAGTACATATTGATAAATCTTTCTCCACCTCTCCCATTTCCTTATGTTCCTAACCACCATTCAACTCCCACCTTCTAAGAGAAAAACATATGTGCGAGAGCACATAGTACATGTCTTTCTGTGCCTGTCTTGCTCAACATAATAATCTTCAGTCGCATGCATGTTGTCACAAAGGCATGATTTAATTCTTTTTTATAGCTAAATATTATCCTTTCACACATACACAGATATATGTGTGCGTGTGTGATATCACATTTTCCTTATCCAGTCATCACTTGATAGACACTTAGGCTATTTCCATTTCTTGACCATTGTGACTACTGCTTCAATAAACATAGGTGTGCACACGTCTCCTCAAATTACTGATTCTATTTCAACCAGATAAATACCCAGTGTTATCTACTTTAAAGATCGGTGCACATGAGATATTTGATTAATGAAATTCTTTAAAAATACAATACTGAACACTAAGCAAAACAGATAGCAATGAATTTAATTTCCAGAAGAAACTATTTAGATCAGTAATGTAATCTAAAATTTAATATCTTTTTATTTCAAGTATCCTTTGAATCAGTTCAACTTGATGATATAATATTTCACTAGTTTACGGTACTATGTGTTTTTTGATTTATTACTCAGCCATGTTATTATTATAACTTTTAAAAAACCCTTGTTTGCCAGTAATTAGTAATATGTATTATTTCACAACTTTTTAAGGTACTATAGTTACTATTCATTACTTTTCTTTTCTAAAAAACAAATGTTGAAAATAATTATTCCTGATTCTTAAGAAGATGCAGTTCTTGGCAGTGCTGGAGTAACATAAATATTTAGCCCTTTTGTAAATTATTTTTGTAAATAAAATATAAAGAACAGCTATCTGAAGACAGTAAAATGGGACCTAAATTGAAAAGAAACAAGATGTAGAAGATAGACAAGTTTCTGAGTTTGCTATTTTAACCGTTTTTGCCTGATGTAATTTATCAGCTAGTATCCGTGGCAGAGATTTAGAACTTGGACAGAATCGTCGATGTTAATGGCTTAAATAATTAAGGACAGACATCAGGCAAGCACAACAGCTGTGGCTAGAAAAGCTTTGCAACTGCCACAGCAACATCATATTTCCAATGCAAATGAATAAGACGACACTGTTCCCAAGAATCTGAAATTGCTGTTAAAAAGTCTAAATAAATAGAAGTTGAAGGAGAGATTGAGAAATTTAAAATATTTGGGCAAATTCTTCAGTTGCCTGGCCTAAGTATGTTCTATATGGTTTTGATAAACTTCTGTAAGCTAGGTCCCATTCCTGCAGTACAAAGGAGAAAGTCACAGAGCAGTGACATTAAATTCTGCATGTAAACTTTCCCCAGGTCTCTAGTTTATCATTGATCTCCGAGTGCATGGGGCAAGCTTCAAGCAGGTCAGCAAATCACAAACATTGAACGTTTATTTCAGCGACTGGGCTTACAGGTGGGATGAAGTTTGAAGTTTGAGTTCAGTCAACGTCACTCTGTGCTAAAACAAGCAATCATTCCCTCTATGTTACTATTTGAAGAAGACTAACTTTTCTCTTTATTTAAATGGAGACAACCATCTTCTCTTGCCTATGAGTATCGAAGGTGGAATACAGACTAGGTCTTAGGGCAGGATCACACACTCCTCACTCCAACCCGTTCACACCTCCCTTCTCAGGCCTTCAGATTCAGTCTCAATTATTTATCACTGGCTTTCCTGGTTCTCCATTTGGCACACAGTGGATCAGAGGCCTTCTTAGCCCTCGTAGTCATGTCAGCCAACTCCCACAAAAAATCTTTTCATATATGAAAGGCTATAATAGGGTCACTGAAATGCAAAAAAGTCAGAAAATGAAGTCAAAGGTGACTGAGAAACCAAGGTCAAAGAAGGCCATTAAAAAATTTGTGAACAGGATAGTGGCATAATTTTTTACTGAAAACAACTAAGATTTATTAACTACAGGAAAAAAATAATCTGCAAAAAGTTTATCTGTGGAAAGTTGAAAACCATAGAGATTATGGTGACTCTGAACTGCCATGATAACAAATTTAGTAGGTTGGGTCATAGCATGGCTAAATATCATTGAATTATAGACATTTGATTATAGACTACTTAATTTTCTGCTGAAAATCTTAATGAAGAAGTAAGTGCTTTTTATCTCTATCATTGACAGTAATTAAATCCATTGAACTCTAAGATTTCTACCCATGCAACATTTCCAGAATCATTATAAATTTTTGTAACTAACATCAGAACGTAGACCTAGATATTTATCTTTACCCAAATTCCTAAGGTAAAAAAAAAAGCTACAGTGACACTCAAATAAATATGCTGTTGTCATATGAACTGGTATTTCTTGTAAGAATACACAGCAACACTGAGACTATTTAAGAGATCTCAATCATTAAAAACCCAATCATCTCACATGCAACCTCTCTTACATTTTACTTTTTTCATATTTTCTAAACTCAGAAATTTGTCAAGATTTATACTGAATGGTGGAAGTGGCTAGTAATTTGTCTTCAAGTAATCCTCTGTCAATACATTATCTGTTATATTGTATTTGTTTATTTTTCTTCTTACAGGGGACCCCTCACAAATATTTCAAGGCTATTCGACATTAAAGATTCCACATCATAAGAAAAAGGTTCAAAAAATTGAAACCCTCAATTTTTCACCTATTAATATCCTTTTCCTGCTTACTTCGCCTTTCTGCTTTTCCTCCAGGCAGTGTTATGGTCTGTTCTAAACTACACTAATATTAAAGCATATTTAGCTTCTGTAATAATTTTTATCTGGATACTTTTTGTAGAGCTGTATCCTGACTCATAAGTATGTATGAAAACTTCTTTTGAATTTCACTTTGTTACGACATTGTTTTTTATAATCTATGGAAGATAATGCTAACATATCCTTTATGGAATTTTACATATTTAAAAAGCACTTCTATATGTAAGGTTACTATTGTGAGGTTATTTGTAGATATTAATCAATTAATCTTGCTGTTGCTATTTAATGGTTTCAATTCTGAATTATCACAACTAACTTCATTGTACCTATGATAAATTACTACTATCATACAATTTAATAACAACATATCGCCACATTAAATTTTTGGTATTTCTTCCTTGCTATTGTCACATTGGATATTTCTTTAACAATTGTTTACAAAGATGAGGACAGAGGGACAAGACTGCCTGTTCACAATCATCCTACAGAATTGTCAAATTTTCAAAGAATCAATTCTTGGCTTATCATACTAATGACAATAATTCAAGAGCTCTGGGTAATACCTAAATGGATCAAAAGTGCTAACACCGGTTTCACATTATCTATTTCTAAAATAAGTGTGGTGAAGGTCTTGGACACCAGAAAAAAAAAAAAATCTGTCAACTTCTTCACCAGCAGCTGTCACCTATAGTTAATCCTTTTATTTCTATCTGTTTATTCCCCCTTAAACCATGCTACCTCCCACACACCATGACGCCATCTGCCACCATATTTTCATGTGTCCAACTGACCCTTCCAAACGTGGTCTGGCCAGCATTTTCAGTAAGTCAGGCATCACAGTGAGGCAATGTTTTTTGAAATAAAATGGACTGCATATTTTGTAACTAAATGCACTTAATTTTACTTTGTATAAAGAAAAAATTTTGTTGTTCAGGTAGATTTACAAGAGCTAAGGGGCTCACAGTGTATTTTAGCAAATAAATATTTAATTTTGAATGTCGTATAATGAAGATATAAGGGTAGCGTTGACTTTTTATTCACAACCACATTTGCTTAAGGAGAGATACAGAACCGAAACAATCAAGCAATTTAGAGATTAATGTTCAATATTGGAGGTGGCATTATCAAAATTCGACATTTATGTATATTTGCTTCACCTCTCCTTGCATGAAAATTACATTTTTGTTTCCACCTTAATGTCAAATATTTTTCTATGACCGACCCAATCATTCTGAGAGTGTACGTGTCATTCTGAACCGGGCATTTGTTGTTGAGGATAATTTAGTTGCCATAGCATAATCTAGGAGTGATGGCGAAACTTGTAGAGCTTTCATTGATAACAAACAGCCGTTTGCAGCACGTGTGCCACAGATTCCCCACCCCTGACCTAGCCTATCTAGATTACTACCTCGGGTCACAAGTAAGCATGGAACTCACATCACTGTCTCCCTTTTCTGTCCTGCCATGACAATGCTAACAATGCACTATTCAATTTTTCAAGCAGACCAGGTGTGTCTAGTTAGTAATAAAGCCCTAAACTTCTTGCTATGTCAATTATGCAAAGAATTTGGCTGCCTTCACAATTGAGCTGGCTGCAGGGACATATTTTTTATAATTTTAGAAATAGCATTTATTTTCAGACATATGAGGAATATATTGAATAATAGATCCTAAGAAACTGTTTTATAACATAAAGGATTATATTGTAATTATATTGTAATTAACACCATTATTTCATGCATTCTAAAGAGTACCACTGAATATTTAAAGTGAGATGGTTTCCCTTAAACCATTCAAGTAACTTCTTTTGTTAGCAAACATTTTGTTATATAAAATATTGCTCAGTAACTTCTAGAGTGAATAAAACTAATATTAATATTAATCATACAATATTACCAACATGTTACTTTAGTACTACAGATACTATACAGCTATCAAGATGACAAAAGCAGGTTTCATTTGTGCCCTAGGAAGGCCACATTTTAATATGGAAAATGAAATAATTTCATATACTATTTTCTACAGTTTTTAACTGGCACAAATTAGCTGTACATATTTGTGGATCACGGTGTAATAATTTGATACAGGTATAAAAGGCATAAGAATCAAAACAGGATAATTAGTATTTATATCACCTTAGATATTTATCAATTCTTTGAGTTGTGAATATTCAAAATCCTCCTGAGCTATTTTGAAATATCTAATAAGTGGTGGTAAACCATATTTGCCCTATTGTGTTAGCCAATACAAGAATTTATTCTTCTTTTCTGTCTATTTTGGTTCCTATTTCCCAACCTTTCTCTGTGTCTCCTTCCTCTTTCCTTTTTGATTTCTGGTGGTCACTATTCTATGAGATCTGTTCTCTACTTCTATGAGATATACTTCTTCTTTTTCATAATAGGCTATAACACTTATTATAAGGGAAGGAAACTAAATTAAAAATATAGTTTAGAAAAGAGAAAAATTACATCATAATGTGACATTAGGAAATATTTTTGAGAAAGCTCATTTTTGTTTGTGTTTTTGATTTTTGCTTTGCCTTAAGTTTTGTAAATAATATTCTCATGAAAGGAACGTCTTGAAGGATAAATTGAAAACATTTGCAGGAAAATGGGTGCACCTGGAAAATATAATGTTGAGTGAAATATATCAGACACACAAGCTTAAATACAAGCTTAAGATATTACAGTATATCTTATTTGAGTAAGGAAAAGTACAAACAAAGAACCAAAAAAAGGACAGATAGAAGGAAACAAGGAGATCTCGTGTGAATAGAAAGGGGAAGGGGCCAGAGGGGGGGATAAGAGGAGGGGAAAGGAAATAACAATTAAGATATGCCATGAACAGGTACTAAATACCCACAATGAATATAAAAGCTATATGTCAGAAGCACAAACTAAGGATAACAATAACAAGAAGAATGTAAATGGGAAAGGGGAATTTAGAGACACAGTGATGTGACAGAAAGGAGAAGGGGATTAAAAAAATAAAAAGGAAAGTTGAGTTATATACATGCATCTACTGTCGGAGAAGAATGTAAACTTCGTGTGCTGAAAACATGTACTAATAAAATAAAAATTTAAATTTAAGAAAACATACAATATCCGATACATGGAAATGTCTCCCATAACAGGGGTGTTGCTAATCTCACCGCTTATAATAAACTGACCAGAAGTGTTCTCAGAGTAGGATTTTACCCCGAAGTTAGTTTGTGTCCTACTCAAATATCTCTCAAAATCCAACTACAATATGTTGTCCAGAAAGTTATCTTGAGTTACTTCTTCAGAGCGAGAATAAAATATTCACAATAGAAACTCATGTAATAGAGTGTGTATATGTTTGCCAAATGCAGACAAGTAATAATGAAAAATGTAAAATCTGATATATTATCAGTTTTACAATCTTTGGAATGCTTGTAATTTTATTACTTAACAAAATGCTGTGCTCATACCTCTTAGTTTCACATACCTGTATGGTATTTAGCAATCTGGTTTTATAATTGATGAAAAAAATCTTATTCATGAAAAACAAATTTATGATAAGAATAGTTGGTTTTATCATGTTGTCAAGATTTATTTTGATTCTGTTTCAGGTAATGTCATCTGTCAAATTCCTTATTTCTTGAAACCATTGCATAGTCAAAATCAAGAAATTTGAGTTTTTATTTTCTGAAAAGAATCTCTGACCTTGAGAAATTTCCTACAGCTTGCAATATTGTATTTGCTCGTCAGCATTATATTTAATATCTGAATTTCTCCCAGCTCCTCCCTTAAAATTTTAGAAGTCATTATTTACATTTTAATCTTTCCTATTGTTACCATCTTCCAATTTTAATGTATCTTGTACTCTACTGCGAGATTAATATTTCTGGCAAGAACCCCATGTTTATTTCACCTGTTATGTGAAAAGCTTATAACCATCTCCCCATCTGTAATGGAATGAATTTCAAATAATTAAATAATGTGTAAGGTCCTCTGCCCATCAAATTCCTGTCAATTCAGCTTCATTTTGTACTTTATAGAAAACTATGGCTTACATAAAGTAAGCCACATTTGTAAATTCTCGAGCTAAATCCCTGCCAGCAAGGTAGCTATAATTTGTTCTGCCTGTACATACGTTAGGAAACATTGTACAGCTTTTCTTTGGCCCTTGGTTTTCAACCTGAGATTCAAAATCAAAACTGAAGAAGTTTCTTGTGAGTAACTATGAGCCACACTGACTGGTAAGAGAAAAGAGGCTGAGGAAACTGAAGGCCAATGCAGATGCCTTAAAACCCACATTTTCCACATTGTGATGAGAGAATAAAATACAGCCACAGATTTGACAGAACACTAGCAGAGACTGAATTGTTTTCTGAAGACAATATTCAATGCTGTTCTTTCCTTGAAATGCAAGTAAATAAACTGAATTTGGATGAATTCCCAGATTGCACATCTGCCTGTCTAAATTACACCTGAGAAGCAGCAACAAAGCAGATGGAAGTGAGCAGGATTGGAGAACAGCTTTCTTTGGGTTTTATGTGCCTATAATCACAATAGCTTACATTCATTACAACAAAGAGTCTTCAGGCTGGCAGACAGTCTTATAAATGTCGACGGTAACACCTGTGTGTCAAACAAGTAGATACACGTGCAATGGTGGACTCCCTAGATAAATCGGATGAGCTTTCTCAAGTCAGGCATGCATAGTTTCAGATTCCCAAGCCTCCTTCTCTTAGTTATTGTAATACAGAAAAATGATATTATACAGATTACTGATGTCAACCTGATTCCACTTCTCTACAGTGGGGGAAGTTTAGTCTGTAATATTGCATTCCATATCTTCTCCAACTCTGCTTTTTCTTTCCTTCTTAGCTTTCTCTGACTTCCTTCTTTTTTATAAGATTTCACTGGGTTGAAAATGTTGGGCCACATTTAAAGGTCAAAATGAATTTCCTTCCTCTTTTTAAGGTTTCAATTGCATTTATTGGATTTGGTGATCTAAGCAGTTAACAATGTTTCAGTGATATTCATATTATAAAATTCTTGCAATAAAGTTGAAATAATTAACATAGCATATCTTCCTTCTAAACCAGACAATAAGAATTGTAAAATTGTATTTGTGAGAAAGAGAACCCAAAGAAATAATGCGTCATAACAAGTAGTCCATTGAAAATCCACTGTACACGATACCCATTAATATTGAAGAAATAATTTTCTTTCAAACAGGAAAGAACAATTATCTAGGTATGTCAGTGTATATGTATTTTTAAAATATGAAATGTTTCATCACTGCAGTGAATCAACCGATTAAAATTGAGCTAGGCAGGGAATAACAGAGGGTAAGGTGGACAGTGAACTAACTGACAATGTGACATGACTAGCTAGCTTTGAATTGGTCCCTTGATAAGTGTTCAATTTAATCATATAAGAGTATTGGTTAGCACTAATGGATCTCATATACTCAATTTGTTGAGATTCTTTTTCTCCTTTGTTACAGGATCAACAGCAATTTTTGTAAGATGCACTAGAAAGATCAAGTACAAGCGGGTCTGACATGAACAAAGGAAAAGTATTCTGATCAATTTTGTCCATGAAATCTACCTTAGAAACAGAGAATGGTGTTTTATGACTGTCTATATATTATGAAGTAGTGTATCATGACGATTTTAAAGTAGATCTTATGAAGTTTTTAATCACAGCATGTTTTGCTTCACTCCGACAAAACTTATAAGGAAGGCATTTCTACATTATTGTGTCATGTGACTATTGTATTTCAACAAAATAGAAGATTAAATTCTCTAATAAATGATGAAATTTGGTCCAAAAACTCAGGTTATTAATCAGCATTGTTACAGATAACTGATTCAAGTAAATTTCTGGTAAAGCAAACCTTGTTTTACCATCATTTAGAAAGAGCCTGTGTGAATCAGACAGGTCAGAGAAGCTTTTATTGCAATTTGCCACAGCTCATTTAAATGTCATGGCTCTGAGGAGAAGGCATGACAGTACAGTCTTATGACTCTCACTACGTATTTGTTAAATTTGATTGAATTAAATAAAATAAAGGCACAACAAATCATAGTGACATTTCTTAGAAATTTTAGTCACAAAAACCATGCATATGTATAACTTGAGCCTTCATGTGAATATCTGAAAATATCTCAAATCATAAGTACTCACACAAGCACAGATACACAACAGAAAATGCATATATACACGCACAAAAACTGAGATGACAGACTGTACCTACTACTCTGTGACTGTTTTGGTTTTGGGCTAAAATTTACACATCCCAAGAAAACCCTTACTCCTAGAAAAATTGAAATAGACATTTACTGTAACACACCCCTACTCACACCACACAGGAGGACTGAAATGATTTAGAATATATAACCACGAAGTTTGGAAGAGACCTCTATGCTTTTGACCAAAATAGAAAAGCAAAAAATATCCAATATATCCAAAAGTCAACAAGAACATGGAATAACAATTTATAAGACACGGCATTCTAAATAAATAAGAGCACTGATACCCCAGACACAAGAAGCAATGAAGCTGAGCCCTGTGATGACCCAAGCATATTGCCTTGACAGAGTTTTCAAGCCTTGGTAAAAAGAGCGGAAATATAAGCACAGACTGAGCTGTGACAAAACCTCACTGAATGCCCAGCGTCCCACTGAGCTCACTTCCACACTGCATATTCAAAACATGGATAACAAAGGAAGTGAATGCTTTTCTGAGAAGGAGGATGTCTTTGTTTCTGAACCGAGAGTCTCTTGTCTTCTTCCAGTACCTATGAGACGGTGACAATCTTATTGTGTGGACTCGTGCATAGGGTAAAATCTCAGCCCCTTTACATTTCTTAGAATAAGATTTAGACAGTAAATGGAATTTTAGAAATGAAAGACCATTAGATTTCTTAGATGAAATACTAAAAATACAATCCACAAAAGGACAAATTACAAAGTACTTTCCATAAAATCATTTTAAGCAAAACAAAAAAATGATGATGTACTGGAGACACTAATTTGCAAATAATATATCTCATAAAATATTTGGGCCCAAAATATATAAAGAATTCTCAAAACTAAACAATAGCAAAATATATGATATTGAAAATGAGCAAGTGTGCGAATAGACACTACACAGAGATATATGGATGATCAATATTCACATGAAAATATTTAAACATAGTCATTAGAGAAACTTAAATTATATCACAATGAGCTCTACATATCTGTTAGAATGACAATTTTAAAAATGACTGATTATGGCAAAGGCTTGTCAAGGATTTAGAGAATGTCATATTTTGCTAATGAAAACCTAAAATTGACCAACCACCTCAGAAAATATACACCTACCATATGATCTACTTGATTCCACTTCCATATATTTTCTCAAAGAGAAAAAAAAAAGTGTATTTCCATCTAGAGACTGGAACATACTAATCATAAGAGATTTATAGTTTCACTGGAAAAAATACAAATGCCTGTTGATAGTTCAATGGAGAGACATTTTATAGCACGTCTATATTATAGATTGATAAAATACAAAGCACTATTGAAATAGTAATAAAAAGGAGCCAGGTACTCATATACGTGCAACATAAATGAATCTCAATATAATTATTCTGAGTGAAAATGCCAGAACAAAGAAAAATAAAAGAATATACTATATAATTCAATTTTTTGTTGTTAAATTCCAGAAAGTAGATCAGTAGATCAGATACACTTGGGGATACAGATATGCATAAAAAGAAATTTAACAATATTTAAAGCAAAAAGCTTTCAGACAGGTATCTCTGCCTTCCTAATCACAGACAGAGTTAATAAACTCGGCAAAATACTACATTTTGACAAACTAGATTTTGGGGGGAGGGGGAGTGCCGGGGATTGAACTCAGGGCGAGGCAAACACTCTCACCACTGAGTCAAATCCCCAGCCCCCAAACTACATTGTTTAGGATAACTTTCGGCTGTTAAACTGGATGAAAGGAAAGAAGGAATAAAGGAACACAGGAAAGAAAAGGGGGAGAGAGGAAACTGTGACAGAAAATATAAATCTATGGATATAGAACTCCCAGAATTTTGGTTTTCCCTTCTTAAATACGAACGTACAACTTAGTAAATATTCCATGTTAATGAAATACTTTTAGACTCAATTGCATACCAATAATATAAACGTAGAAAAACTTACCCTTTTGTATGATTTGACAAACTTAAATCATGCGAGAAATTTTTATATTAGTTTTAAAATGCCACTGTTCCACAAATCACTTTTAAGGATACATATCAGAAATTCACAAATAAACAAAAGAGAGAAACAATGAAACAATAATTTTTGCTTAAACTATCATAAAAATTTAATTACAAAATATATTGCAGAGTAATAAATTTTATATGTAATGCTACATATAATTAAATAATAAGTGTTCATTATATATATTATGTGAGTGAATTATTGAACCAAGTGAGCTTTTTGTATGATCAGTGTCTTCAAAATGTTGCAAATGAATTGAGACTAGAATATGGTTGTATATTTAACTTCTCTCCCCTAGTTGTTAGAATAGGGAAATTTGCATCAGAGCTTTCTTTCCCAAGAGAAGGGAAATTGAGGTGAGGTGAAGAAGAGGAGGTTAGGAATTTGTGTCTGTGTATTTCTTAACTGAACAATTTATGTTGAGATATTTGGAGATCAACATGAAGGTGTCAGAAATAATCAATAGAGAGTAGATAGGTAGATTTTCCTTTGCAGTATTGTAACTTGTGATATTACAACTAGGCGATCTATACATATAGAACCAAGACAGAATACATCGCCACAAATGTCCATCACACTGTGCTTTAATAGCTGCACCCATTTCCCTCCCACCTTTACCTTAACTCTAATCATTCTTCATTTCTGTAAATTCTTCATTCGAATACAATTGTATAAATGGTATCTTAGAGTATGCTTCCCTCTGGGAATGTCTAAAAAATTCTCCGAATATTTGTCCAGACTCTAGTGCATATCCATGATCGGTCAGTCTTGTGGCTGAGAGGTATCCCACAATGTGTGTTGCCATCGTTTGTTTAACCAGTTACTTCACGGAAATCATCTCTTTGGCTTTGGATTGGGGCTACTGTAAACATAGGTGCGATAGACATTTGTCTAGGAATATCATGTGGTGATGACTTCTCATTTTTGAGAGTTACATGCTCAGGAGAATATTACAAAGTCCTGTGTTGTTGAAGGTTTAATTTTGTAACAAAATGCCACCCAGTTCCATAAAGTAGTAGCGAACTATAGAAATGATCTCTGAAAGTACAGCCTTTCCGCAATGTAGACTGAAATTCTGCATTTACAAAATGATGTATGAACAGTATGGCTTTTCTGCAACCTTAAAAAGCATTTGGTATTGTGGCTACTCTTTCATTTCTAGTGATTCAGATGAGTAGGCAGAAACATTTCATTACCATTTCGCTTTGCGTTTCTCTGATTAATAATGATGCTGGTCTTTTCAGAGGTTTATCTGCCAATTATATATCCTTTGGTGAAATTCTTGTTCATACTTTTTTAATTTTCTTTTTTTATGCTACAAAAAAAAAGACTTTTTTTGTAAATTAGACTGGAATCTATATTCCTACACTTCCAAAAACTCCATATATATTCAAAGATGCTACCATTGCTCAGGATAGAAAATGTTTTCAAATACATTTTATAAGCCCTAAATCATCAGTCTTGTTACTACATATTCATATTCATTTTCACATTGAAAACAGCAGATAATCTAATCATTAACTGGGCTGGATGCAAATAACATATGCATCGCACCTACATCAAATAACTGTACACCATTTCCTGGAAAAGCGTTATAGTGTGAACTTGATAAATTCTGCAAAGGCCTTGAGTTAAAGGCTTGGTTGCTAGCTGATGAGCTTTTGGAGCTCTCATGAGAGACATAAAGGTCCAACCTCCTTGATAGATTAATAGCTCAACAGACTTATTAAAAGATGAGTTATAACCTCACCAATTTGACTAATACCTCTATGGATTTACTAAGAGGCGGGGCCTAATTGGGTGAAGGACATCACCGGGAGACTTGGCTTTGAAAAGTATATTTTGCTCCTGGCCCCTTTTGGCCTCCAAATTAGTGCAAAAAAAAAAAAAAAAAAAAAAACAAACAAAAAAAACAAAAAAAAACAATCACCTATATTTGGTAGCATTGCACTAGAATTTAGTTTTCATTTTATTTTTATAATGCTCATATGTAGTGTTTTGTATAAGTTAGTGGCCTTACATTTAAATATTTAATGAGATTAATCTCTAATTAGATATTTTATAGTTTCAAGAGAGATTATGAAAGGGGTGGAAATAGGTTACATGAATTGTCTTTCCTTTCATACTGTATTACACTTTCCCTCAGCACTTTTTCTTTGTCATGCAGACATACAAAGTTATACATGTCTAATTCTTTTTTTTTTTTTTTTTTTTTTGGTGCTGGGGATCGAACTCGGGTCCTTGTGCTTGCAAGGCAAGCGCTCTAACCACTGAGCTAAATCCCCAGCCCCTATACATGTCTAATTCTATCCTAAACTATTTTATAAAAATTATACTTTCAATGATATCATAAATAAAACCTAGAATCAATATTTATTTCCTTCCAAGCAGAGCACATACTTTTCCTTGTCTATTATCTCTTTTTTATATGTCATCTTATTGAGAAACATCATCCAGTTACTCCTTTCCTATATGTAGTAGTCATCTTCGATTTCCCCAACTACCTTGTGTTCAATGCTCAGTTGCTTAAAAAATGTGTAATATTACTACTCTCCGTGAAGAACCTCATTTCCCCATCCCTGCTGCATGATATTCATGTTATTCATTAGGTCAATTCTGTGTCACAGTCTAGGAAAAGTTTGAAATACAAATTCAAGCTGCAAAACATCGTTTTTTAGGTTTTATTTTAGAGGTATCCTCCTCCCTTCTTCTGCCCGATTTCACTGAACAATTACTGTATGGAGGCAGGTCCCCAAAGCAAACCTCTCATTTGGTTGCACATCACTCTTAACAAATACTATATGAAGGGTTATCTTAGATCAAGTGTTCTGCAAGAGAGCCGTGCATATTGTCTGCATTTATCTATTTCAACTGTGTTTAGAAATTACTATTTGCAAATCCGGGATTCCTCCAGCACTTAAGGTATGACAATGAAATAATTAAAGTGAACAAAAAGCAATATAGTAATGTCATATTTCTAGACATGATCCTTGATCGCAATGTGTATGTGATAACAAACAATAATAAGTTCAATTCATTCTACTTTTGATATTTACTTATCAGATATTTCAATGTGTTACTGTTCCCAAAGGACTCTATATTGTAATTAGACTTATGAAGAAAATATTCCCCAAAGAATACCTGGATTCACTGTAGGTTAAAGGGCAGAGTTTGAAAGTCTGTTCTAATAAAAAATACGAAATATGATATTAATGGCTTAAATTGTATACTTCTCTTGAGACCTCCACTTTTAATAACCTCTAGGATCATGGACGAAATTGAGGCAGTAATCATTACTGAAATGAATTTTCTGGCAGAATTAGACATCACCTCCAAGAATCAATAATCATTTGAAGTAACAGGGTGATTAAATGACCTCCTTTTCATTTTATCTCATGTTGAGTTGCTTTTTAATCTTGATTTAGAGTTATACTGCTAAAAACAAGATAAACCGAGGACTTAGAACATTAGAGGAGCATCTTGAGGCCTATTCATCACCACGGTTAAAGGTCCCCTTCCTTCAATCAAGGTGTTTCTAGTTAATCGATGCAGTCTAAAAGAAAAACCGAACACTCAAGGTGCACACTGTATAAACACCATCACCTAGGGCTGCGCCTACTTTTTAAAGATCTGCACCATTAGCTTTGCTATGGCAGGTGCTATATTTTTTTATTTAATAATTTACCATGTCAGTGCTGCTTGGGGTTATCTTTGTATTGACTGATAGTGTTGTCATTAATTCTTTTCATCCATGAAGTTTATACCTCCCATCTCTTTACAGTCCAGAAGAGAATAACCTTAAGTTGGCAGCAAGTTAATTCTACAGCCAGCTCTTTTCTACCACATGTGCGAAATGTAGCCAATTTCCCACTGAAGCTTTTCACAGTCTGAGTTGTCAATTACTGTGCAAAGACACTGCTCGCTGAAACATTAGTGTGCATGTATATCCTAATATTCGCGATACAAAAAAAGGTTTATGTTTTCACATCCAAGAAATAAAAAATGAGAGAATTAAAAACATTCAGAAATTACAAAATAAGATGCTCCACCACTTATCCCAAGGAGCAGGGGGCAGAGAACACATATGCGCAAACACACACGGAAATGCAAAGGGGCGAAGGAGACAGAGAAAGTACATCTTCACGCAGATACGGTCAGTATGCTGAGACTCGTCACCAATCCAAAGGCGTGACAGATAGGATTAATGTATGTATAGTGCAACAATGTTAAAAAATTTGATGCACTTTAATCCCTTGTAGCTGGTTTTGTTGCTTATATTGTCTCATCTTTGACTAAGATGTCTCTCAAAGTTTTGGTCTGCTTTGTTTAATATGAGCCTCCTGTCTTTATAGCTTCCATGTTATCTTAAAATATTACAGGCTCTTCTAGAACTGTTTTATTTTGTTTGGTTTTGTTTGTTCTCCAGATCTGGAATTTTTCTCATGAGTTTGATTCTTAGGAATTAAATGTCTGTAGAGAACATAGGTGGGGCACTACAGTTTCTCATCACTATTCAGTTATTTATACGTTTCTAGCAATTTCAAAGAGCGCATCTAGGAATATATGTATTTTTTTCAGAAACAGAGCAATAAAATATCATAAGGATGTACTAATATTTCTAATTACATGGTATCCTTGGAGTGTTTTGATTTAGATTTTGTTTATTACATAAACATAAAATCTTTCATTACATTGAGAAATATAATTTTATTTATTTTTTTTCTTTTATTACATTGAGAAATATTGGTTGGGCTGATATCAAAAATTAGTTTAAAGTATCTTTGCAAGCCGGGCGTGGTGGCACACACCTGTAATCTCAGCACTTGGGAGGCAGAGGCAGGAGGATTGCTGTTAAGAAGGAAAAAGGGCTTGTCTTTTAAATATATATATATATATATATATATATATATATATATACTGAAGTTTTCTTTTTATTTATATATAGGTAATTATTAGTCTTGAGTTTTGTGTATATAGGGGTTCGTAATACCATTTTTGGTAATTTCACTTCCCTCAAAAAAGGTCCATAAAATATAATATATTGATTTTACAAACTCAGAGATACAAATAAACACAAAATAAGGTCACTATTCTCAGGAGCCTTATTATACTGCTGCACTTTTCAGGCTTATAAACAATTATTATAGTTTTGATATATAGACAGTTTTAAAAAGTGCTGTGATTGTAAAGAGTAGAGAAAAACTAATTTCACCTGGGGAATTCAGAGTTACTGGAGAGGAGGATATTAATATAGGTACAAGGATTTGGCAGATAACAAAAAAATATGAGAGCATTTCACATCAAAAATAAACCATTCTTAAATGCAGAAATTTGGGTTTTGAAAACCTTGCTATTTTGGAAAAGATTAAAAAAACAGACTGAGTTTATTGTTCCAGGTTACATGTTTTAGTGCAAGTAAAGATACATTACAATTTAGTGTAATTTATTTTATTTTTATTAATCAAATTTGAATTTTGGCCTGTAATTAAAATTATCAAATACTTTCACCACATTGTTATTTTAAAATTGTACAGGTTAAATCAGTTATGTGATGTGTGCAGAGAGTAACTACTGAAATGTGTTTCTGTGAACTAATTTCTTTACAACTCCAGTTTAGAAGTAAGTTACATAGTGCAGTTATGGGAAGGAACCTATATAGCTCCTTATTGAGTAACAGCCCAGGGAACATACTCTTTCTGTCCAAAGCATTCTGAATTATACTACTGAGAGGTATGATGGTATGAATACAAACTTTAATTTTAAAACAATAAGAAACCTAAAAGATCATATTAAAACATTATTCAAAATATTACTATCCAACTCTATGCAATAAATACATAGAAAATATAAGATCCCGAGAGTTCTTGTCTAAATGACAAAGTAAGGCTACAAGTAATTTGAGAATGTTCTCCAAGTAATTTTTTTTTTCTTTTTGTTTTTTTGAGACAGGGTCTCACTATGTAGCCCAGGCCGGACTCGAACTCATGGATGGCAGTCCTCCTGCCTCTGACTCCCAAGTGCTGGGATTGCAGGCACAATTGCCACACCCGGCTCTCCATGTGATTTTGATGATCTGTCTCACTATTACACTTTCCCTGGATGCAGTGACAACCACATACGCAGTACATGAGAAAGGCGCGTACAGAAGCATGAAAATATTATGGTGGAAGCTACAGGTTTTGAAATATGTGCAAAATTTTAACATTAAATAATAGCAGTTTATATTAAAAGAGAAGAAAAATGAGGCCAAAATATAGTTAAAGAGACACAGAAAACAATAGAAATCCAAAATTATTTAAAAAAAAAAAAAGAAATGAAGGATGTCCAAAGCGTTCTGCGAACACAAAACAAAATAATCAGAAGAAACGGCATTAAGACCAGAAAGAGCGGAACATCTCCTTCCCGGTCACAATACAGTCAGGAAAGTTCTAGTCTTCCAAAATATTTTATCTTTTCAAATCATTCTGTAATACATAAACATTTAAAAATCCTTATTTCATAAATTGGATATTTATTTACTTTACTTTTAAAATAGCTTTCAAAAGAACAAATAACTGTATAAGGGATATAATGGAATATAGATTTCTAATACTTCACTAATTCTTTTTTTTCAGAAGGGTAATGGTTTTATTTTATTTTTAATTCATTTTATTGGTACATTTTAGATATACATAATGATAGCACTTAGATATCTTGATTCTTCTTTTTTCCCGTTCCCCTTCCCTCCCTTCAGCCCCTCTTCCCTTCCGTAATTTCTGATTTACAGAAATGATAAATGCACATAATTTTCCTTCAAAAAAGTTCCTGTGTTTCTGTTTACTGATTACTAATTTTATACCCTGTGTTCTCTTTCATATCCTGTTCTCTCTTTCTCTCTCATATATACGGTTTTTAAAAGTCTGAAGACTTCCTGAAATTTAATAGGAACAGTGTTGATTTATTTTCTCTTTGGCTTACTTGTCTAGTTTTTTCATAATCATCCAACTCGTACTAAACTTCCAAACTCTGGAAGAGCAGATTTCTACATTCATGTTCCTGGAGTCATCCAGAACGTCAGCATTTCTTAGGATTTCTTTTTCTCCAGGCCTCGTTGCAATTTTAAGATCTCCCTTTGTAATGATTAAAACAAAACAAAACAAAACAAAACAAAAAACTTGTTTCCTTCCTCCTATTGGATAAGATTCCTTGCTCCACTCTCTTCTTTTTAAAAAGTTTTAATATAAATTTTATTGGTACATTTTAGATATGCATAATGATCATATTCATCATAGAGGTTTTGTACCTGGACCTGTTATATTTTGATTTTCTTTTCTTTCAACTTTCCCTTCCCTCCCTTCCATTCCCCCCACCCCTTTTTATTTACCACAGCTTTGTTTTCATTTTTTCTATCTTTTCTCTTTTTCTTCAGGTTTCTTTTTCCTTTTCCTTCCTTCCACCCTCCCCTTTCCTCATCAATTAATTAACAGATAATGAAGATGTGGTTTTTTATACAATGGAGTACTATTCAGCCATAAAAAAGGATAAAGTTGAGTCATTCCTGGGTAAATAGATGCACCTTGAGAACATACTCTTAAGTAAGATAAATCAGGCATATGAGAGTAAATATCACATTTTTTCTCTGATATGAGAAACTGAAAAATAAGGATCAAAACATACAATAGATATAGTGAAATAGGAAGAAGAAGGTCTTCTTTTGTACAGGCACATTATCCTCCATCTTCAAGAGTAAAAACAATTAGGAGACAGCTTCCAGACTTTGTGTGTCAGCAAGTATCTTTATTTAACTTTCTACATGAATGCTAATTTATCTGGGCATAGACTTTTAGGTTGAGAATTATTTTTCCTTAGACTTGTAAGTCATTTTTTTCTGCCGTCCACCTTTGTTTTCTAACACTGTTAAAAATCCAGTACCATTCCACATACATGGATTGGAATAATCAGTGTTGTCAAATGGCTATATTGCCAAAATTTATCTATGTATTCACTGCAATCTCTATTAAAATACTTGTTACATTTTCTGAAGAGTTAGAAAAAGGATTCCTACAGTTTATATGTAACCATAAAGCCTCCAAATAGCCAAAGTCATCTAATTCAAAAAGAGCAAGAGAAGAAGCACTGTAAAGCTGTCATCATCAAAACAGCATGATGAAAAAAATAAGAAAAAGAAAAAAAAGCATGATGTTAGCATAAATTTAGACACATATACCAGTGGAACAGAATAGAGCCTAGAAATAAATCAGTGCATCACCTCACCCCAGTAAGAATGGCACTTCTCAAAAGTCTAAAGGTAAAATGTTGAGAATGAAAAGAAAGAGGAATTCTGAACACTACTGGTAGGAATATAAATTTGTACAGTATAAAGCTATTTTAGAAAAACTAAAAATAGAACTATGATGCCAGGCACAGCGGTGCACACCTGTAATCCCAGCTATGAGGGAGGATGAGGGAGACGTGCAAGTTGGAGGGTAAGAGGAGCAACACAGGAAGATCCTGTCAAAAAATAAAAAATAAAAAAGGACTAAATATAATTCAGTCATAGAGCACCACTCAATCCATCCCCAGTAATGGTAAACAAGAAATAAAACAAATTTTAAAACTCCAATGCCATTTTTATTCTGAAACTTTGATATGCGACCTTTTAGTATTCTTTCTGAAGGTTGTTAACAGGGTAATTTTTCCCTTGGCTCTATAATATCATAATGCTATATCTTTTGGGTGAATTTTTAAACTTTCTAGTTCCAAGAAATGTGTAAACACGTTCAATCAGGATATTAAATTCTTCTTATTCTTGTAAAAGTTTCTTGACCTTTTTCTTTCACTAGAAAAGATACTTTTAGTTTTTCAACCACTATTAATAAAATGACTATTTGACTATCTGGATTGATCCTTAAAATGTATTTTCCCTTTTCTTACTTATTTTTCTAATATTTTTTCTCTTTCTATGAGGATTATTAAGTATAATATTAAAATTTTAAATTACATTTTTAATGTTCTTCTCTTGACAGATTTCTATCTATATTGTATCATATGTCCATATCTATCTACCTATGGATACTTATGCAGACATATTGTATATGCAGATTTTGTGGAAAAGTGTGTGTAAAGATATGCATTCTATGTTTTGTGTTCTAAAAAACCACTCTGATATTTAATTTTTTAAAACACGTGAATCCCTTTCCTTGTCTCCCTTTTTATTTTTAATTCATTTGTTTCTCTTTAGTAACAAATGAACCAACAATATACAAAATATATTGTGAGACTTCTACTTTAGATTCTCATAATCTTTCATCTTATTTTTCTTAAGGTAACAGTAGCAGTACAGTACTTTCTTAAGGTACATTCTTTTAATTTCTTATATTTTATAATTTTTATTTTCAATGTGATGTGTTTTTGTATAAATGATGAAAACAGAAAGGTAAAATTTAAAGAAAAATAATTAATGAATGCCCCTACTCTCCACAAGAATAAACCAAATGTTTGCAGATAGCTGAGATACTGTCTAACACCCAAAATTTGAGAAAAAAATGACAAAACAAAATTATTACCGTAAAAGACATTTTGTCATTAATCTTCCTCAACATACTTCTGCTAGCTTCTAACACAATCATGCCACTTTCTAAAGCACTTCTGAGAGTCCTTTTTTATAACTTTAGTTGGGTCATCATGGTTACCATAGTGTCCTGTATTGGTTCAAAATATTTAACTTTCATGGTCATTTTGACTTTGCAGAACCAGAAATAACATGGTGCCAGATCCAGTGATTAAGGTGGATAATGATACAGTGTAATGTTTTCATGCTCCTGCCTCTCCATTGGATGGTACCTGACAACAACACTCACTGTGGTTTTGATCAAATCTCATAAAGACATTCACAAGAGAAGACTTCCTGAAATGCTTCAAAAGTGGAAAAAATGATGGATAACTGTGTTTGAAGTAAGCGGGAATATTTTTTGTTGGAATAATGGCAACATGTCTTTTACAAGAATAAATTATTTTAATTTAAATCTTGACTGAATTTGTTGATCACCCCTTTTCCTCTGTTATGTTCGTCAGGTACTACTGTCCTAAATTTTATTTTTACCATTGCTTTGCTGCAAATAACATATTTATTTGTTTCTTTCTTTCTTCCATGTTTTCTTTTTTTGGGGTGGGGTCAAAAAGATTTATTGGTACATTTTAGATATACAACAGTCGGCGGGGCTGTGGGGAAAAAGGAACCCTCTTCCACTGCTGGTGGGAGTGTAGACTGGTCCAACCATTGTGGAAATTAGCATGGAGATTCCTCAAAAAACTATAGCACTAGGTTGCATTTGACCTAGCTATTCCTCTTCTTGGTAGTAGAAGAATTAAAAGCATTGTACCACAGCAATATATGCAACAAAATTTGTAATAACTAAATCTTGGAAACAGTTTCATTTATTTATGTGAATAAAAGCACAGTGGGTATGTTCTTTTTCACTTGAGCCATTCACTTATTGCAATGTACTTGATGTGTAGTGATGCTGTTGCATTTAGTTAAATTTTATTCATTTTCACCTCTATAACATTCGATTATTTATAACATGTCACTGTATCGATTAATTCATTCAATTACTAATGAGTATTTGTAGATTCAGGCTTTGCTATAATATTTTTGATATAAATATTTTTGTACGTTTTGGTATGTATGTATAAGAATTTTGATAGAGTTAAACAAAATGAAGTATGCAAAAGCTCTTCATGTATTCAGATAAAAGACCGAATAAAGATACATAAATGTAAACTTCATAAGTAATTACAAGCTGTTATCAAAATAATGGTAGCCATTTGCATTCTCATCAGCTGTATGATGCATTTCAGGAGAGTTTGATATTAGTAGGAAGATATGAGTATTGGTGATACTGATTTTTGCACTACCAGATATTTGCAAGTTTTTGCAAAGTTCATTCTCTTCTTCAGGGGCGGCCGTCAGGGTAAGGGGTTGCGGTTCCCCCGCTGCGTGCTCTTCCTCACGCCTGATGCAGTTCAGTAGATCCCTGTCTTAGTCACTTTTTTCATTTCTGAGACAAAATGTCTGGCACCCAGAATTAAAGAAGCAAAGGTTTATTTACTCACAGTGTGTAGCGATTTCAGTTCATAGTTGGCTGGCTCCAAAGCAGAGAGGCACGACAGAGGGGCAGCCCAGAGGAGAAACAGTTCAGGGTAGGCAGAAGGCAGCAAAAGCAAGCAACGAGCGACCTTACTGTGTTCTTTTTGCTCCTTTTATATTCTGTCTAGGTTGCCAAGTTTAAGGCAGGTGCCAGACCAATCATTGGACTGATTTAGTAATCACACACCCTTAAGCCCAGCATCACGCACTCTAGATCCAGTCACCTCTGAAAAAGCCCCACCTGTGACTGCAGGAGGCTCTGGGGGCTGTCTAGACACAGGCAATCACAACTCCTACTCCCAACCCCCAGTGAAAGCCTGTCCTGCATTTGCTCATTTGTCAGGCTTTCTGATTTTATTTTTATTTTCATCTGTGTATAATATAAAGTGTTTTTCCTAGCTCTTCATGGCATGTACATCTTCTTCCTATAGTTCTTCAGAAAATCTAGTATGCTACATTGCAAGAAATAGAAATTCCCTGCTTGTGTTTTAAATGTGGTAAAGAAACAAATAATTCTGACAGAGATGAAATGATACTAAATTTATTTTCAGTCTTTATTGATTGCTGTCTCACCAGGCTTGTGGAAATTCCCACAAAAAAAAAAAACAGAAGCAATTAATGCAATTTTCTATATTTACTCCTTACCTATCTGTACTCCTTTTCTTTGTCTGGATATGGAAATAGTAATAGCATTCATTTTAGGAGATTCTTGAAAAATGCCTGCTATTTATTTCTAACTGTTACTGAGTCCATCACATGTACATACATTAAAAATATGATACTATCCATTGTTAAAAGTTATCTTTTAAACAAATTATTGTTCCCAATCTCTTGCTTTTAGTCTCTTATAGGACACATGCGCCCACACACACAGAGTAGCAATGCTTTGGGATTCATGGAAAAGGAAACTGAATTTCATAAATAATTCTTGAAATGGTTTAAAATAATAGGAATGTATGTGCCCGTTTTGGAATACATTTCAGTAACTGAACAAATTCCTCTGGAGTGGATCCGCATTCACAGAGGCTGGAAAGGCATGTCTGTCAGAGTCACAATCAAAGGGGCTGCATTTGGAGCATGCAAGTTGAGGCGTGGACAAGCACCGAATTAGAAAAGCAAAAATTAACATCTTCAGCAGATCCTTATAATGGAAGTCTTTATGCTGTAACTTACATATTCATTATTGATTCAAACTTGTTCTTTGAATGCTTAATTTAATATAGCCGGACCAATCTATCACTCAAAAGCCTAGTGAGTCCCTACTATGTGTCCACCATGAACACAGGAGAATCACGCACCCCTGACATTTTGATGGGTTGATGTGTTTTTCTGTCGCATGTCTGTCAGACTTCCCCAGAGACAGAAAACCTGGAAGCAGCAGGCTCTTTCCCTTGAGGGAAATTTAATGAGACCTAGCAATTCGGACAGACAGTCTGCTATCGGACCTGATTTTACTGCATTTCTGCTGGACTGAGAGCTGGTCTCTTTATTCTGTCTTATAAGGCTCTATCTTCAGTCATTTCATTTTTACATTTTTACATGAGAAAATTAATGAAAACTTTGATTGTTACAGATAAATGATTGCAGAATACCCTGACCTCAATTAACAGTACAAACAGAGCTGTTGTCTTTCTATTGAAACACAAACCTAAGAATCTTCACCTTCCAAATACTGATGCCAGAAAGTCTAAAATAATTTGCGGCTTTGACTTATAATTGTTCTTTTAGTATGCCTTCAACCGTTTCTTCAGATTTACCCTTAAAATATATAAAGCTGGTATTTTTTTGCAGATTTTTGTCCTTTTTATCGGGTCTAGTAGTCAATTATTTTTCTTACCTATTTTTATTCCTGCAATGCTATCTTAAATTTATTTAATATTATTAATATTTATTTAATAGATTATCCAACTCTTTTACTGTTTTGAGAATTGAGCTAGGATTCAGGTCAGATATTTCACCTGAGGTAGAAGAAATGAGGTGAGAAGTTAAAATGGGAAACAGAGGAAATGCAATATGATGCTCAAAGAGATAAAATATAGTTAATGACAGCTTATATACATTTTGTTAATAAGGCAAATAATTTCAGGAACTATTTTATTAACAGTCAAAAACATGGAAGATTAAAATAGTGACACTCTTGAAAAGATAGCCATAGACAAACGCTTTCTGTATAGATCCCAGTAATACCAGAAATAATACCAAGAATCAACAAATGTGGTTATAGCCAATGAAAAACCTCGACACAGCAAAGGAGAAAACTGAGAGAGTGTAGGACAACCTACAATATAAGAAGAAAATACTTTTGACAGGTACTCTTCAGACTGAGGATGAATATTTAGAAAATGTAAAGAACTCAAAAAATAATTATATCCTAAATCAAAAGACCTAGTCAAAAATGGACTATTGAAATGAATAAAAATTTCTCAAAAGAAGTACAAATGGCAACTAAGGACATGAAAAAGTGCTCAGCATTTTTGGCCATTACCGAAATGCAAATCAAAACAACACTGAGTAAAATTCCATTTTACTACAGTAAGAATTGCTTGCTATCATCAAGGACTCAAAAAGCAACAAATGCTGGCAAAATTATGGGTAAAAAGAGACCTGTCTGCATTGTTGGTGAGAATGTTAAGTACTACAACCCCTTTGAGAACCACTACACAGATTTCTCAAAGAACAGAAGATAGAAATTCCTTTCGACCCACTTACACATCTCATATCTTCCTAAAACAGTCAAATTTGTCATGCTACAGTGATGCATGCACATCCTTCCTTACAGAGGCACAATTTGTAACAGCTAAGTTATGGAAGTGGTCAATATGCTCATCAAGGGATGAATGGACAAATAAAAGGTGATATAAATAAATAATGGAATATCACTCAGCCATAAAGAAGGAAAATTTTTGAATCATTTATTTGTAGAGAAATGGATCGATCTTGAGACCATAATGCTAAGGGAGATAAATCAGACACAGAAAGTTAAAATACCACATGGCTACTCATGCAAGAAACCAAAATGCAAATAATTTAAAGAGAGAATTAGAAGAAAGATGGTAAGAAACAGGGAGGTAGACATTGTGGAGATGGAAAGAGTATCTGAGGAAGAGAAGAGAGGATGGGAGGATAAAAATGATCCTGATACCATACAGTTTGTCTATGTATCATTTCCACAAGATGAGTGTAATAATTACGTAACACAAACCGATAGTAATAAAAACGAAAGCAGTAAAACTATCAGCCAAACTATTATCATTTTGCATGCAACATAGTATGCAAAATGGATTTGATTTCGATCAGAAATCATTCAATTTACTCTCAGTTTGTATCTTAAAGGAAAGATGAAGAATTGGAGAACGTAGCTTTTTCTTGACCTACATTTGACCTGTTATCTTTTTAAAAATTCAAATGTCACTTCCTTGCACCCTAAAAATGACGGCTTCATCTTTTAGTGACTTAATTGTGGGTTAGTAGTTCTATCTAGAAGCATAAGTCCATGATGACAGAACAAACCGAGGGAAAAAAGGCATTTTTACAAAGAATTGAATTATGTGATAAAAGTATGTGTGTTTCTAGGGGCCAAATAACTCTGAACATGTCACAAGGCGAAGTGCAGTAACAGATTTATGAATGCGATTATGCTTTTTGAGATAACATTTACTTGATTGTAAACTAACGTAACATTAAATTATCACTAGAGAAGCACTTTAGATTAAATATATAAGAACCAGTCTGGGAAATAGAAGGCTTGAGAATTCTAAGTGTCAAACCAAAGCTATAAATTATTATGTGTTTTTAAAAAGTTTTCTGCAATTTTAATGGCTAAAGTTGAGAGAACAGAAGGATTAGAGCAGCAGATGGACAATTTATTTCCCACCTAGAGACCAGAAGTAACCATTTGGAAAACCAGGGCACACAAATCTGGTGCAAAAGCTAATTTATTTGTTGCAACAATACACTGGTGGAAAAATTATTTATGGTTAATAATAATAGGAAAGTAGATAAAATAATTATTATAATGAAAAAATTGAAATTGATTCAAAAACCAAATTAGTGAAAAGCAAATAGAAATTTAGCAACTACTTCTATAGGAAAGCATTAATTCCTTTTTTACCCACAGTGAAGTACTTTGTAAGAAACGTATTGCTCCAGTTAATTGCAGTATCAATCAGAAAAGCATATATTGTGTATACATACAAGTATATTAATATCAAAGTAGCAGTTGATAAGTAGCCTGCTCGTTACCTTAGTTAATGGTCATGTAAATTGACAACATGGTAAAAATATTATGTCAATACTTATTTTTAAATGATTATTTTAAATATCCAGGTGATTCAAACAGTTATGTTTCTTTAAACTATGTCTTAATATGGTTTATGTTTTTTTCTTATTTCATTACTTCTAAACTAGTCTTGATAAGCATACTTTTATGAGAGATAAAACTTTAATATACCAAGGCTATGTAAAATTTGGAGAATACTAAGTTAGCAGCTACTTAGTTTGGGATAAGGGCATGAAACAGTAGTCTAACACTGAATTAGACAAACACTCCAGCCCCATTCTGGTACAAGTTGATTTCTAGGGGTTGCATCGACCTTGAAAGCTTTTTGTTTCTTTTCTGCAACACGTAGATAGTGTATATTCTGTTAGTTTTCTTTTTTTAATTAACTAACTTAATGTGATGGGAACATAATAATCAAGAAGGATTGTGATATAAAGCCTCAGAAGTAAAAAGAACGTCAAGGATTTAGCAAAATAGTATGGGGGAAAGGCTCAAAATCTCTGAGACAATACTCCGGTGATAGTGCAGGGGATCTTAGATGCTGGAGTGGGGAGCACAACACAGCTAAACCATTTACCAGTGAATCTAGTCAGAAATGAATAGGAAAATGTGAATCCTTTCAATTACCTTCCAAAACAAGAAATTGAAAACTCTGTGTGTGCGTGTGTGTGTGTGTGTGTGTGTGTGTGTGTGTGTGTGTGGTGTAAAGATGTACTTTTTAAATGTCATTTCCCCTTGAGAGCAGAAGGTGTGCTGCAAGGTCATCTAGTCAGATCCCTTCTCCGTCTACACACCAGCACGCAGCTATCGCCCAGCTTGCTGCTATCCTAGTGACAGCTTATTCTCTAGCGAATTGGTTTGCATTTTGACATGTGCCAATCAGTCCTCATTTTCAAATGAAATGTGTGACAGCTGCTTCGCCTAGTGATAACTAGGGTTATAGATATGATCTGATTTTTTTGTTCGTATAAACTATGAGAAAAATCTATAATGAAGCAAACCCTCTAAATTTCTTAAAGAATACATAATCAGCAATATCAGTCACCTTATCAACATACATAAAGTTAGACGTGCACATATGCGCGCGCACACACACACACACATGCTCTTTCTCTGTGTATGTGTGTATGTATAAATATAAGGTAAATATAATCTTAGTAGTTTCTGGTGCAAAGTTTATGATAAAATCACCTACATGGTTAAAATATTTAAAGACATCTCTAAATTGAAGTTTTTTTGAAAAATACTTTTGTCACAACCTTTGTAAACAAAGGCTGAAAAAATGAGAGAAAGATCTTACTGAAAGAGATCCCTCTGATAGGAATGTTTAGTATTTAAGAAACAAATAATGTGCCTTCAGAGCTACTAAGAATTAGGCAACTGATTCATCAAATACAATTCTTTATGGCAGCTTTGAACAAAATTTGATGGTATTTATCGCTGTTCTGGGTGAGGGAGCTGTTGAAAAATCAAGAAAAGAAAAAAAGGAAAAAATAGACCAATTCTTATTGGACTCAGAGAACTGAAGAGAACACTTGCACTGAAGATGAACGTGGTTAGACCTAGAAAAAATGAAAATAATATGCGCAAATTTTTTTTCTTTTATTTTTACCAAGAACATGTATTGGTACATTATATACATAATGATCATAATCAACATGGTTATTTTGTACCTGTACATGATGTATCTTGGTTTTCCCCCCTCTTCTCCTCCCCTCCCTTCCATTCACCCACCCTTCTCTATTTGCAACAAGTTTATTTACACTTTTCCATTTTTTTCCCTTTCATCTTACTTTTCTTTTAACCTTCTTCTATTTTGACAACCTGAATGAATTTTTTAAATATTAATTTCCACGTGTTCTTTCTAGTAATTCTTTCTGGAATTCCTGTGAAAAACTGTAAGACATGAGATTTCTATTTTACTTCAATTAACCTTTGTTTTTTGCTCTCCTTTCTGATTTTCATGTCAGTTGCAAGTATCTTCAGTCATGTCTCTTGTTAACATTTAGGTCATGTTTTTAAATATGAATGATCACAAATTTGATACCCATAATACCTTTTGTTATTTTTGGTATACACTATATATATAATGGAATATTATTGATGATACTTAGTATGTAGGCTTTATACTCATGTTGTTTTTCCTTGGTATTATGTCACTTTTATTGTAGGCTATTTATGCTATTTATTACTTCTTTACTTTTTTCATTTAATACTGGAGGTCGACCCCATGACCTTTGCACTGAGATACATTGTCAACCCATTTTTTATTGGATTGAATGATGTTGTTCTGTATTGTATTGTATTTTAAAACAGGATCTGGCTATGTTGCTAAGTTACCCAGACTGGGCTCAGGCTTGCAATCCCCCTGCCTCAACCATACAGGATGCTGGAATTATTTGTGTTGTAGACATTCCTCAATATCTGAGAGATGGATTGATACTATGTATCTATCCAAATTTGTGTGCATGATATTCGTATTGGTTTACTTTTTGGAGACTTTAATAAGTCTTCTTAGAAAATTCCATATAAATAATGGATTGGGAATATATATATGTTTGGGAAGTTAATTGTTATTTGTATAAACGGAGAATTAGCAAACTGAAGGGCATCGATTTTCCTGGGTGGAGTTATGTCCTGCAGTAGTATTAAAAGGAAAGTTAATATTCAGGAAGAAAACACCACTAGTTCTGTTACTGAGTGCAAATTTAGGGAGCAACTTCACAGGTGAGGGGTCATCCTCCGGTTTTCCTCCCTGGAGTGATCTGGATAGAAAGTCCTTGGGCATTCCAGTCTCCTGACCTCAACCCTTGATGGAGTAACATCTCTTCAGTAGGCTGTGCACTCCAAAATAGCTAAAGATTTGGCCTTTCCACTACCTTGAAATTTTCTGCCTCATATAAGAAAAAAACTACTGTGTAATGGAGTATATTAGCAATTAATTTATACCAGTTTAATCTAGAAGAATTATTCATAGGTCATTTATAATAGAATGTAAGCTCACCTAAAATTCCACAGCTGGAAGCCACTTTCTTCAAAGCAATGAGCAATTGCGACATTATCAGAAAACAGTACTGTACTAATCTTATAACTTTCAATAGAAAACATTTGACTTTTAGCAACGTATCAGTGAAGTTATTGAAATTTAGAAAGTTTTCTTTTCCTTAGTCTGCAATGCTTACTGAGTGTACTTTTATATAAACATCGTTAAAAATGTAATATTAGTTATTTTTGGTTGGGAATTCAAAGTAATCACATCTCCTGATGTAGAAATTTGAGTTCTTCATTAAAACCGAACACTGGTTTTATTAAAAAATCATACTTGTTATACTAAAGTTCAATTAAGCTACCTCCTCCTGGGTAGAAAGATTTTGTGCTAGAAAATTATGTTGTGTGTAAAACATAGGAAAACTCATATCTTTGTTGAGTAATTTAGCAGTTTGTCAACCTTGTAATAGCGGGGTATAAATTGGAGTCAGACTCTGAAATAAAATGCTTTTCCTCCATAGTTCTATCATCATTCTCCTTCCTATTACCAGGTGTACTTTGGATAAAACATACATTCCTATCTCATTGGAAAAGGGAAAGTTAGAAGGGGTCTGGTGATGTTTTCTTTGTTCCTTATCCATCACATGAAAAGAGCCTTCCCTGAAGAGCTAGCGCTCACAGGATGAGAAACTCTGAGCAGTTACAAAACACTCCTGTTCCCTTCCACACTGATGCCTACATTCCAGACTAACTCTTAGGCACGTGCGCGCGTGCGCGCACACACACACACACACACACACACACACACACACACACACACACAAAAGGTACAGTTTTTGTAAACTATTGTAATTTGATTTTTTTTAACACAGCATAATCATATCAATAGTTGAATAATACAAACCGAATAGCAGGGAAATAATAAGAGAAATTCTGATGAATACAGACTGGCTCCAAGATCCCATATCACTGTACATATTATAATTATTTATTAATTGAATTCTACCAACCAGAAGCCTCGGTTTTTAACATTTTCAAAAGGAAAACCAAGAAGAGAAGAATGAGAAAGGGGAAAGATGGGAAAAGAAAAGAATGGAAGGAAAGAGATAGGGAATGGAAAGGAAATAAAACAAAGGAAAATAAAAGAAAGCAAAAGAAAAGAAGGAACAACACTGGAATGCTTCAGACTTTGTGTAAAATGTATGTTCAATGTGGTAAAAAGAAAAAATTCTCTGCAATATATTACAGTTTGTTGAAGGAGTTTCAAGCAGTGCTGTTTTGGTCCGGGAATAATTGAGTAAAATTGTTACTTTAGAAGGCAGTTTCTTTTCGATTAGTGTTTTTTTCTGTAAAGCCCTCTCTCTTCCCACAGTGAAGATGTGCTCTGCAGGAATTCAAGTGTCAGCCATTAGGATCATCCCAAAGTGACCACATCTCACTGAGTTCTTTCCTGACTATTTCACATCAAAAGCTCTTAAGTGCTAAGGAGTAAGACGGGTATTTGCAAAAGGAGGCGGAGGCTGCTTCTTGTCCTGAGTCACTGGAACCAAATGGCATGAAGAGAGAGTCTGGGTAGGTGGGAACTGGCAGCAGCATAGCAAAGGTCTGGAGCCTGGAGCTGGAGGCCAGGGAGGTTAATATGCTCTCTAGTGGTCTAAATATTTACGCAAGGTTGGAGCTACATCTGGACACATATTTTTAACACTGTAAAGTAGCAGGCAAAATTATGTGTGTGAGTTTGTGTGTGTGTTTCTAGTGAGTTCATACATCTACATCAGAATCTACCTCTTTTTGCATGTCAAAAGTTAGTTGCTGTCATTTGTTTTTCTGCCATAGTTTAGGGGCTGTGGGTAGTTTGCAAGAGCAACCTTTCTTTATTTCTATAAAAGAAATCTCCTACTAAGGAATGATAAGCATCTGACTGTTTATATTAGCAAAAAACACATAAGAAGACTCTATATTAATAAAATGTTGTGATATTTCATTAAAATAAATACATAAATTAAGTTCATTAAGATATTTAAGATAATTATGCCAGGAAATTTATGTGTAAAAACAGAAAAATTTAAGGGATTTTTGAAAAAAACAAAGAAAGGTATACATTTTTACACTCAATTTGTGTTATGGAAAATGTATTGTAAAACTTAAATTTAATTCTTAATTATTGATTCAATAATTTCTTGGAGACTGCTGTGATATGGAAATGCTATTAGAATTTCAAATTCTAGAGATTATTTAATATTACTGTTAATCCTGGTATATCCACTTTAATGCACCAAGAGAAGCCCAGCAGCTGAACAGAGCACACTCCTGGAGTCTGGCTAGCTCATAGAGACACGGCCGCAGGTACCATGTGCATGCCCCTCACCAGTTCCGCTCTTGTGTTGTTTGCCTGCTCTGCTTCCCGGCCACCATGAAATAAGAAGCTTTGCTCTGCCAAGCCTTCCACCACTATGTTCCTGCCTTGGAACCAATTGATTATGAACTAAATGCCCCCAAGTCATGAGCTAAATTAAACCTTTTTTCCTTTATGTCGTGAATATGGGATATACTGTCCAGCAACTGGAAAGCTATTGCACTCTACTCTAGCTCATATAAATGGCTATGGTAACAGCAATGGCTTATAGTGTACACTGGGAGAAGGTACCAGGATCAGAAGCAAGGACTTACCTCTTCTTCCCCTCCAAGACTTCACCATCAGGGAGCTGTATCTACCCATATCTACCCAACTATGGGTAGATCACTCACGCGTCATCCTCTCTAGCTGTTTCAAGGCAAACATATCTCCGTTCCCATCCATAGGTAAGATCAAACAGTCACCAAACTCACCTCGGAGCACTTCACTGTTGATATTCTACTTCGCTGACCCACCGGCTGCCAAAGAAAGAAAGTAAATTGTGTCAGAACAGTGTTTGGCATCTTTTAGAGGGAACACCATAGATTTGGTCTGTTTTATTTTAAAGGTTCTAACTATACTCAAGATAACATACTTGTAATTTAATTCAAGATGACCTGAGAAAGTACAGTATCATCCTACTTTGAGCAAGGTTCCTTTTATCTTTTCTAGTTACTTTCTGAGTTTTTTCTGTGGTATTTCCTAAATTCATTTTTTGTTCTTTCATTTTTAATTTATATCTGACTTGCCAATTGAGATTTGGAAGTTTTCCATATTTGAAGATTCTATTTCAAAAGATAGTTTCTTTTCCTTTCTTGTGATTATGTCTCCACTTAATCAACTAGAAATATATTAATTTTATTCCAATTTCTGGCATCTGTTTCCCCTTCAGGTATCATCAGTCTAATATTTGTAACAAGATTCTTATCTTTTTATTTTTCTTTCTGAGTGCAATTGGTATAACCCCTTCTAAAGCTGAGCAATAATAATTGCCACTAAATTTATTAAATGTTCTTTATATTCAAGATATTGACCAAAAAAAATAATAATAATAATAATTAAGGGCCAGGGATTTAGCTCAGTGTTTAGAGTGTTTGCCTCGCAAGCATGAGGCCCTGAGTTTGATTCCCGGTACCAAAAAATAAATAAATAAATAATAATAATAATAAGATATTGTGCTAACATTTTACATCTGGGGCATCATTAAACCTTTGCAACACCTCCTGCAAGTAGGAATCATCAATTATGTCTTTCTGCCGATGGGAGGCTGGATTCTGAGAAGTCAGTAGCTTCCCCAAGAGCTTCGCAGCTGGCAAGACTAGAGTTTTCTCAGGGTTTCAGTCTATCATCAGTGGCCTCTAAGGCAGAGACATCTTGGAGGAAGAACAAAGCTGAGTAAATCTGCTTGGGTCGTGGTGATTGGGAGGCAGAGCAGGGCAACAGTGCCAGAGAGGAACTGCCAAAAGACCATAAATAGTCCCAAAGGCCACCTCTCCACAACCCACCCAGGCACACCCAGGAGCACTGTCAAATAGTCTCTTATGGGTTTCTTAATCCAACGAATTTACCTATCAGAAGTAATGGTCGTAAGTAATTTACTAATCTACATGTGGAAATAAATGAACTTTCCATATGATTTTGCTTCAATATTCATTCATGTCCTGATTTAACTTTAAAATATTAAATTCATTGCATGATTCTGATTAGAATTACAAAGCCCTGTTTATGACCTGTAGTTATTTAGTAAGGCATGTTGAGGCATGGTGAGTTTGAAGCACTTTTTGTCTCAAATAATTTAGTTTTATGATTGTTGTTCCTTATATCTCTTATATACATGCCATACGTATTCATTCCACCTATTCCTGTCATTGCTCTACCCCATAAAATGGATTGTTTCTGAAAACCCTGACATTATATTATTTTAATGCCCTTGCCACCAACTAATATAATTTGTGTGGTCCTTTTTTCTTAGCAAGAGACATTATAGAATACATAGTTTGGCGTTATTTGATGTGCCTTTCCACTCTTTGATTATCATTTTTAGATTGATCAAATCACCCTGCGATTCACTCATTTACTCAAAGATTATTAAGCACTCTGTAGGAGCTGGGAATCTGGTGGGGAATAGGAAACGTTTTTCTACAAACGGTTTACTTGTTTTGGTAGAAAGAGATTGCTCGATTGCTTTCATAACACTCTTACACTGACATGTTATTTAATAAATTATGTTTACACACTCTGCAAAATGTTTTCCAGAGCTGGGAAATATCTTCCTACTGCCACTGCTCTGCCCTGACATCACCTCTGGCCTTCACAGTGATTATGGCAGGAGCCTCCTGGATCCTCACCCAGCGTCTGCATCTGTCTTGGGAGCATCTCACTAAGGAAAAATGCCTTTGCCGTGTTATGAGTTTTCCGATGATGAGACCCATGTGGTAAAGAAAGGAAGGTGACTACTGACATTATCTTAACTAAATGGCAGAATAAACACAATAAAACCAAACAAATATTACTGATTCTTAGAATAAATTTGTGTTTTTCTTGAAAACTGTACCATAGAATTTAGAGTAAGCACTGTAGTGGGTAGAATTGTAGTTCCCTAAAGCATGTCGACTCCTAATACTCAGAACCTGAGGCAACGAACCTATTTGGAAACGAAGAAGTTTGTAGGTGTAATTAAGTTAAGGTGCTTGATTTGAGACAATCATACTGGATTATCTAGGTTTTGTACAAATCTAATGAATGATAAGTATTTTTATAAAAGTACGGCATAGGAAGGTGACACAAAATGAAGAAAGCAGCGTAACCACAGAGGCAACTGGAGCAAGGTACCTATTAACCAATAAACAGGGCAGCCACAAGAAGGCAAAAACAAAGAACAGCTTCTCCCAAGAGACCCCAGTAAGAAGCAAGGTGCCCGATACAGACTTCTGGACTTCAAAAACAAATCTATTGTGTTTAAACACAGCAAGCTGTGATAAATTTTAACATCAGTCAAAGGAAATGAACACAGATACTATAGTAGACATGATACTCAAGAGAAATAGAATCAATAGCACCGAGAGAGACACAAAAGCAGAGGAGCTAGAGAGAGAAGAAAGGAGGAAAAATGATTTATTCACTTGGGAAACTGGTATGTGTGGCTATGGAGGCTGGGTCTCCAGATGTTTTATCTCTGAGCTGGAGAACCAGAGCAGCTGTAGCGTAACTCTGAGCATCAGGATAAAAGCTTAACAACATAAGAGTCCACTAATGTAAGCTGTAGAGAACTGGGCTTTCTGACAGGCAAGAGCAGAAGATATGTATCCTAAGTCCACAAGACAGAGAAAATCTGCATTTCTTTTCCATTTTGTTTAACCAAGGATGTTAGCTGATCTGTTGATGGCCATTCACATTAGGGATGGGTCTTCCTCTCTCAGTTTCCAGATTCAAATGCCGGTCTTTCCCAGAAACACCTTCACAAGCATACCTAGAATTAATACTTTACCAGCTAGTGATGTAGTCTTCAACTCAGTTGACATTTAATACTAACCAACATTATCACTCAGAAAATGGAAAAAAATGAAATCAAACTATTCTTGGCTTTGCTGAAATTCAGTATATGGAGAAGAGAGATGATAAGCAATAATTAGAATTATGTAAAAAATGACAAATATGATATTTGCCCCCAAAAGATGAGTCATGAATTTATTGGACCATGTAGTAAGAAGGTCAGACTAACCTGAAGGTCAGACTAACCAAAAGGTCTAGGAAAAATTTCCTTAAGAAAGCATATTTAAATTGCAAAGTGAACACTGAGTCTACTATAGTGAAGAGATGACCTATAGTGGGAGAGATCCAAAAAGTAGAACTGCACATTTTGAAAACTGAAGACAGAAACACATATCTAAGATAATTTTTAAGGCACTAGGAGAAATTTACTATGGTTGGAGCAGAGATAGAATGGTGTAAATTACCATTGCTACTAGTTGTAGTAGTCTGGCTTGAAAGTGGCTATTAACACACCAATGAATTATGACTTTAGGGATTGCTTTAGCCAGTATATCATGTTGCTTCTAAATGGATAAATTATGCAAGGATTTATAAACTTCATTATGTGTGACAGAGTTCTAAAAAGAGGTGGAAATCACTGAAATATTTTAACTAGGTGAGTGTTACTTTCCATAAGTGAAAATCATCCTCGTAACACTCTGTCCAGGGGAGGAGTCATTAGTGGAGTTTGCGTCTTTGTTTATATATTCAGGGCAAAAATGAATTTTTTCAATGTTAGATAGTGGTTTCATAAAGTAGATGTTCTTATACTAGGCAAAGTAAATATATATTTATTGTTTTCTATTCCTGAAATGTCACTGAAATAACAGAGAAGGGTTTTGTTTGTTTGGTTGGTTGGTTTTTGGTTTTGTTGTCTTTTTTAGTGGACAGAAATCAACAAGGTAAAGGAGAATTTGAGAGGGAACTACATCATCTAAAATTTAGAAGCTGAAATGTAGATGATAAGAAGTGACTTGTGAGAATTGAGAAAGTAGAATCCCAAGATAATGATGGAAATACAAGACTTACAGAATTGAACAAAATCCTGACTCAGTTCCTTTGTGCTGCTGTAGCAAAATACTGTGCACTGAATGGCTTACTGACAATGGAAATTTAGGCTGGGAAATCCAAGATTAAAGTCAAATAGATTAGGTGACTGGCGAGACTGATTTTCTGGTACACAGAGAGCACCTTGCTTTGCCTTAAGATGACAAAAGGGTCTGCTATCTCTCTGGGGTCCCTTATAATCAATTCACTAGAGCTGCGTCCTCATTATGCAATCTGCCTCTCAAAGGCCCAGGCTCCTAATACTGTCATATGAGTGATCAGGATTCAGTGTAGGAAACTGGGGGGCATAAACATTCAGACCATAGCACCTTTCAAGGGCTGTGGCTGGTACATCTCTCAGTGGGATTTTAGATAGATCTAAAGTAGAACTAAATAAGTATCGGGTTTATAAATGGAATCTTAGATTTTTCTTTTCCTTCTACTTGGAGAAATAAGTAACTGCTCTTTGTTCATCCCAGTAGATAACTGAAAAGAAAATATAAATATCTAATACTGGTATATCTGACACATTGAAAGCAGACTTCAACAAAGTTTATACTCTTGCCTTGCATCTCTTAGAAATGAATGACTCAAAAAAATGAAGAAAGGGGGTCCCAGAATGACTACTGTACAACAGGTTAGAAGGTACAGATCAGAGCGTGTCTGGAAGAACTTTGATCAGAGAGATGAAATTGATGAAATACTTGACATTTAGGACTATATTAAAGGGACATTTATGAATTCAGGCAAGCGGTGATATCAAATCAGTGATAAGTTCATAGAAAAAACTAAGGAAAAACAATTACAAAATAATTAATTATAGTGAAACACATTAATATTATGCAAAAATAATAAATGGCATACTTTTATTGAAAACACTGTATACATACTGACCTGAATATTGATAAAATAACAGAAACAATTTAAAATAAAAATGTGAAAGCAGGTACTTAGGGGAATGGCTAATGTTTCACTGGCAAAGTAAATAGATAATGCCGTTTGCAGTAGTATCAGCACATAAAAGCACATGTTTGTTATTTAGACAAATGAAAGGAAATAAAAGAATAACTAATCTAGGTGGAAATGTTATTTTTCTGTATCAGCAATCAGGGAAGGCAGCAAAGAATTTTTTTTTCTTTTTTTGGTTTTTTGAGACAAGGTCTAACTATGTAGCCCAGGCTAGCCTCGAACTCACAGTGATCCTCCTGCCGAGTGCTGGGATTAAAAGTGTGCACCACCAGGCCTGGCTGAGTGAAGAAATTCTTGCAGAATTCTTTAAATCTTTTTAATTTTGAGTGCAAATTCAATTTTTTTAAAGGAAAGATGGCAAAACCACAGCAAAATGTTCTCAGATTTAACTGTCCTAAAATCAACATTTTTGGTAACATTAAATTAGTTTAAATTAAAGGTCAAGTAGGTATAGTGGATTTGCAGGCAATGTAATTGAACCACTATTATTTTACTTTATTATTTTAATCTAAAAATTTGAAAAACTATTCATTATGTTTAGAAGGTATCATTGACAGTATTCAATACAGGAATTCATATTGTGTAGTTTAAGACATGTTTTATAAGTAATCTGAAAAGAATAACATAAATCTAAGAATTAACTGTAGGCCATTATCTAATCAAGTACCTAGTTAAGATTAACTGTTAAGATTTTCTTTAATCTATTATCGAACTAGTAAAGTCACATTTTTGTAAAACTTTCTGTAGGAAAACTAAATATAGTATTTTAGCAGAATGTTTATAAAATGACAAAAAGCAATAAGAAAAATATATTACCATTTGTAAGCATGTTGAAGCTTATGACAAATTATCTTATTAAAAACACACAGAATTATTAAAAAACTATGTAATTAGATGAATATATTCTTTCAAACCATCTACCAAAGTAGAATTGTGTGCTCGAATATCAAGATTAATTTTTATAAGCAAATAATAGTACCAAGGGTCTAGCTATTGTCTTTAAGTGGAAAGAAAATATAGATCTTATTCATCCATCTCAAAATAACATTACAGAGTGTCTCAGCTTTTCAGAGCCAATGGTTTGTAAGAGAGCAGATTTATAAAGAGGATATTTATAAGTTACGATATACACCCACAAGCCAAATACAGGAAGACTGCCGAATGTCCATCTAGGCACTGAAGACCTGAAAGATTCAATCAAGGGCCAGGAGTCTAGGGCACTGTCCCATGTACATCCATGTCTGCAGATGATGGCTGAAGAAATCTTTACTGGAACTAGGATACAATGCTCACAGCAGAGATGATGACCAGAGCTCACCTGAAGCAAACAACAGTCATCCTCGACGACAGCAAGGCCCCAAGCTCCTTCCTCAACAAGAACAGCCCAGTGCCTTTCAGGAGAACCAGCCGCAGCTGAGAGTCTCCTGGGAAACAGCCCACCAACTAGCTTCCGCTCCCATTCTGCTTTATGTTGCGTCAGCAACAATCCTCAGGTGGATCCTCTACACCCAGCATCACACCAACTCAGTCCAGCTGGGCATTCTGGCTCACGTTGACCACAATAAGTCCACCACACCAAGAAAAAACACTAATATAGGAGATAAAATATCTAAAGACCTATTAAATAACACTGATGAAATTCATTTTTACTTTTATGTACAGGTAACAAAATCTTTTACATATTGAGAAAAATTTAGAAAAATTTTGAACATGTTTATATATATAGACTATTGTACCTATAATTAAAGAATAAGTATACCTTTATTTATGACAGTTGGATATATATTAATTCCTTGAAGGAAAATTATTTTTATACAACTAATTTGTATTCTTCTTTGCTTCCTTTATTTTATTTTAAAATATGTAAGCATAAATATTAAATATTACTCATGAAGAGATAGATATGAATAAGATCATTAAAGTATTTGAAAATTCATCTATTATGAATACTAACTCTCCATCAGGTAAAATTTGTCTATGTTATTCAGATTTTAAACTTATTCCTGTTTCTCCTCCCCTACCTTTTGGCATTTGAATAGTCCAGGGTATTACACACTGAGTTCATTGGACTGGACTTAGTTGTGAATAAAAGAGTTGTCAAAAGTAGAAACATAACAAAATAGAAATTCATCATTCATATGTAACTCTAATTATAGATCACCCTTGACTGCTAACATTCCAGTTGGGACACAGCCTACTCTCAGATCTCTACTAAGCTTACATCAGAGTTTGACTTCCATCTCCAGGGATTGAGGCGCAGTTTCAATAATCATGTGCATTTTCTAAGCAACTGGATAAAGTACAGAGTAAACAAAGAGAAAAGTAATCTCATGAGTTCTTCCTAAGAATTGTCCCCAGAAGTGTCCATAGTCTTATAGCCATTGGTAATTGTATGAAAGAATTGGAAACATGTTTATTCTGGAACATTATTAAGCAGCTAAAAATCCTACTAGTATAAGAGAAGGGTCACACGCATATTAAGACATAGTCAGAAGTCTCTGCTACCTGAGCAATCACATTTTGAAAAAGTAGAAAAATATAATCAAACTACTGCATCTTGTGAACACACAGTTTATTTCATTAGTTTTTTTGTTTTAAATCTATATAGATCATTAAAACAGTTTCATATACATGTAAATACAAAATGCCACAACTTGGCCAATTATGGATTATGCAAAGAGAATCTGTGCCTTCTAGTATACCCACTATCAAGAAAGGAAGGGATTTGTAAGGATTCTTGGTTAATTTATGATTTGGGACTTAATGTTATTTTATTTTTTATGATAATATCGTTAAGCCTGTTGGTTCACTTAGTAGGCAATTTTACTTTTCAAAGTTATTTTTTGGGGGGATGCTGAGGATCAAACTCAGGATCTTGTGCTTAGCACTCTACCACTTGAGCTAAATCCCCAGTCCCAATAGTAGGGAATTTTAAAACATAATTTCTCCAACACCAAATTGCCAGCAGTATACTAAGAAAGGAAAATTTCACACTCTTATTTTTTTTAATTTCTTTTCAGGACAAATATATCAAAATGTGAGTCCCTGAAGATCTGATTCTATGTATAGTAATTTCAGCCCACCTGTACAGTTGACCATGTGGCCAGCGCACAATAAAACTAACTTCTAGGCCTGGAAAACTAACATAAATGTCCTTGATACATCTAACTTCAGAGTCACAGAATCTACTTTTTAACCTTCTTAAACTTGAAAACTATCTAATCATTTAGGTAAATTTTTCAGCTAGGCAAAGAATGCCCTTAAAATTTTCAAAACAGGTGTTTTAAGACTTAAGATAAAGATGTGAACATATGTACCCTTAATGTTTGTATCTCAGAAACTTATTTAAAAGTTTTTTATGTTTTTTACATTGTACAATAGAAGGGTGTTTCATGACTACTTCTAATTTTCTCTACATTTTCCTAAAATATGAATCCTTCAAGATGCTATAGTATTTTTTTTATTTTTGAAATTCCTGTTGTTGTTCGCTGCTTTCAGTAGACAGAAACTAACCTTGAGTAGCACTGATGCTAAAAGTGTTCACGGAAATGTCACAAAAATCAGAGGAAGAGAAAAAGTTAGCATTGCTTCCACTAAAATACAACCGAAGTGGTAACTGTCCAAACCCATTTATTTATTTTATGCAGTGAAACATATATCACTGAACTTAAAGATCTATAAATATCTATAAATACCTGGTGGCAGCTCTATGCTTGTTTCAATAAGACAAAAATCAGTCATGTGAGAACTTCAATAAGACAAGTTTCGACCTGGACGGAGGCAAAACAAAGATATATTTATTCACTTCAGATTTTAGAATCTCACATGTAAAAACTGGGGAAGTTTCGTAGAGTAAATTTCAGTGTAGCTTCCATTAACCATTTTCATGAGAAAAATCTCCACACTATTAGATGTTAATGTCATTTTTAAAACAAGTTTGGTTACTTTGAACTGTTCAAAATATGTAGAACTTTTCATGTAAGTTAATTTAGTCATTTTTGTGTTTTGTGTCATTTATTTTTC